>CAJQZM010034963.1:2192-15392 GCA_907164665.1 Colias nastes
GAGGCAGACCCCGTCCGGGTCGTGTGGGGCGTCGTCACTGTTGTGGTATGCGGCCAGCATGAGCTCCGGGTGCGCGGAGGACCAGTCCACGCACGTGACGCAGCGACCGCGCGACCACCGCTCGTCGTAGAACGTGCGCACCAGGGATAGACGCGCGTCCGACTTGTCGTCCCTGGTGAGAACAATATTAAATGTATCCCGTGTACGGTAGTCTGGAAAAGATGGCTTAATAGATAAGGACGCTATTTGTGCATGTCTTTTTTTTGTGAACTGTGTACTATAAAGCGTTTTATTCATTCATTCTTTTTTAATCTCTCACGCGTCCTACTATAACATACTGATTTAGTTACGAGCAAATAATGTACGTAGGACGCGTGAAGCTTTAATGATACTGTGAAGGTGAACTCGTTATGTGAAAGTAAATTAATAACAAATTATTTTTTCCCAAACACGGCATAGAAGATTTTATCATTGCATCCAGGCCACTTTGTTTGAGTTTATCGCGAACGGACAGACAGACGTGGTGAAGGATTTGTTTTTCGTCGTTATCATCGTATATAATATATCGATAACAACTATAAGGTCACTTTTAATTTTGAAACACAAAAAGTTGAATGAAAATCTCAATATTTTGAAAAAGCAATAAACATGGGTGCTGTTATTAAATATCCAGTATGATTACAAAAAATAATAATGAGTAGCTTAAAATTAAAACTGAAGTGAGCAACTAACTGCGCGTTCTCGTTATCCCCCCCGCCGGTGTAGTCCGTGTAGATGTCGACGCTCTCCGCGAGCGCGCGCTCGATGACGCGACCGGCGCGACTCACGAACTTCTGGAACTCCGCCGACAGCATTATCGTCTGCTTCTCGTCGTTGCTCAGCTCGCGGACTGGGAGGGATGAATACAATGTTAATGATAATATTTAAGGGTAAATCATAGTAGAAGATAATATTGTTTCGTAAATAGGCTGCTAAGAATGGTACAGTGCTATAGAACCAAGATGATACCTTTAATTTATGAAAGAAGAGTAATATTTTTTGTTTCGTAAATTAAAAGTCTTACGAACTCTTCATTTATAAAGACTTCTATAAAAAAAAAAAAAAAAAAAATTGAAAATTTGTAATTATAACTAAGATTGGTTTTAGAAAGTTTGATAAAAAGATTCCAAATTTAGACCCCGAACAGAAAACGTTGAATCATTATCGTCTTTAGATTAATAAACTGTTATTTATACATCGGACTCACTCTTCTTCTCCTTCTCCTCCTCCTTCTTCTCCTGCGGCGCGGCAGTGACGGCCGGCTGCACCTCCTTGACGGTGGGCAGGCCGTGCGGCAGGATGCCCGGCGGCAGCTTGCCGTGGAACGCCGCGTCCTCTTCGTCACCTTGCCGCGCGCCGTCCCCGTCGAATGTAAGCACTGGACGGTGAATAAGAATGGCCCTTTGCGGCGGGCGGGCGGCTGCGGCCTTGTGCCATGCGCTGGCTGACTTACTTTACCTCTTTGCTGGTTCTACCTCGTCTTATGTTTATTTTATTTTTTTCAATTTTAGTGGGTAGTTTGATTGTTAATGTTACGACTACCCGCATGTTTAAAATTTTAGTATTCAACCAATTGACAAGGATTAGACACCTTTCGATGCCGTCAAGAGTATGTCAGCCAGGGGTGTATGCTTCGTGAAGTTTAATAAAGTTTTCTTATAATAATTTGAACTGTTTGTTGAACGTAAGTTATTATTATCTTTATTAGGACAAACTTCACGAAATAACGTGTTATAATATGTGAATAACTGTGTCATAAAATGCATATGATGATAGCTCTACTTTTAACTACTAGCGAAATGAAAGATTTTAATAAATCAAAACATTTTGTGCAGTTTATATTATTATTTTTAAGAAATTCAATATAAAGAGAGCATTCATTATTTATGGCAACTTTTACGTATTCTACGAAAAGCAGAAAACTTCTGCCATTATTAATTTGAATTTGCCTATAAATAATATATGGTGGAATCGATTTACGAATAAGATAAACTGCAAAGTCTACGTCTCTTCCAATTAATTATCCATTAAGATTCAATGAATTAATGACAGATATAACTTTACTCTTTTCCTTCATTTAATTCTCATTTTAATACAAACATTACATCAATTTTATCTCCAAAACCATGGAATGGACGTAGACTTCAAACCGGTAAGAAATTTAGCTGTGATATGTAACTATTTGAAAGCTTGACCTAATCCAAAAGTAATTTATAACATGAGTCATTAAAGTATTTAGTGAAATCTTTATATATCCTATTATAGTTGCTAGGATTAAGTAGCCAAAAGACCACGCCAACAATGATATTTAAATCCTTCTTCTTTTTGTTCTTTAATGATTCAAGTTATAAATAAGAAAGAATTTTGAAGAAGATGTCCCAAATAGATCATTTAGCATGAACCCCTGCGTTTTGTTAACACATGAAGCACTAAATTTTTACAAATTTTTGAGTGTACATTTTTTTGTATTTTTTCTTAATAAAAAAATAACAGAAAGTATTCTTTCGTACACTGTAAGCTAAGGGGAAGATTAGTAGCGTTGAATGTCAATTCATGAAAATCCTTGAAGAATTTTATAAAAAAATAAATTAAAAAAAAAACGGGACCTGAGTCGGTTCACAATTATCAACAACATCTTTTAAATTAGTTTTGATTTATCATCACCTCTCTTAGAATAATTCTGCTATTAACTTAGATATTTTTTAACAGGTATAGTATGCAATAATAACATTTGAAAAAATATAAAAATATGTGGCTAATGCAAAAAGCAGGCAGATTCATTCTTGATATGTGTCAAGAGTGTATAAAATGTAGATTTCAAATTTTAATGAATATCTAGAAAAAAGTTCACACACGGGATTTAAAAAGCAAATTGTAACAGAAAGCCTTAATATTATCTTAAAATAATGAAAAAAAAAACTTCCCGAGCTCTCCACTGAGAGATATATTTAATAAATAAATAAAATATAAAAATACCTAAACATGAGACAATGACATAAATGTCATGCATAAAAAATATATTATTTTTGTTGCATGCATATTAATCAAAACATTATACTTGTATATTAGATAAATATAATGTATAATTAAGAATTGTCACCAAATGCCAATATATACAGGTATAATCTAGCATATTATAGTCAGTTTTTATTACATTTTTACCATAAGAATTTGTAATGAGGCAAAATCGATTTGAATAGCCTTATAATCCTGTTACTAAAGATTTCTTTCGCGCCCACCAAGGTTTAGTTATGAACACAGTTAAAATCTCCCCAAAACTATAGAACCTGTATATATTGACACATAAGAGTATAATGCCATGTTATGTTAGCAACTACTGATAAATAGCGTTACATATACGAAGAGGGGTAAGTCGAACATACATGCTAAGGTGACAGTGGCACAGGCTAAGGTCGTCTGTGGTTCGGATTTGAGACCTACCTGTGAACTCGTCCTCCCACTCTAAACCCGGGTTTAGATTGTACTCGTCTTGAAAAGGGAGGAAAAAATAAATCATGTCAGTATCTTTCGACCAAAAACAATATTAAATGACTACACATAGGAGCGTAATAACAATTGCTATGTAATATACAGCATGGTCTCTGACTCCATTTGATGTAACTCTGAGACTGCATATTTAAGAACAATCCATTCGGATGCATTTCAAGAAGAATTACGCGCGTGAACAAAACATATAGTTATGGACTATGGTGAATGTAGTTGATAAAAATTTGGTTGAACCAATCCTTATTGAAACGCAAAGTATAATTATCAATGTGATCACTAAATACCAATCCAGTCTGAAAGTTGAATAAAATGGGTCCGAATGCGTTAAACCTGTGCAATGTATTGTTAGTATAATTGGAAGGGTGAGTGAAATGATATGGCGATCCCCATACCACCACCATAATAGACATATAATATTCCTGTGCTATATACTGTGGCCTGTGGTTCAGAGACCACGTGGAGAACTCTGGAAGGCCACTCTGGTTGGTAATTACCACATCATTAGTCCAAATATCGACCCCTGTGGGACACCAAACTTCTCGAAACTTCCGAACTTCGATTCGAGCACTTTGGTGTACGGGAAATGTTAGTAAGAGTCTAAAAGCGTGATAGTAGTTCTATATACATATCCGATGAGATCTAGACTAGACCGGCACCATGTTATTCACCGACAGATAGAGTAATGTGTTACGGAAGCGTACAGGAGGAATAATGACTTACCGTAGTAGTCTGTCGCGTGGGCTATTGGGACAAAAATTAACAATAAAATCAGTAAATAGCTTTAGGATTCTAAATAGTAAAATATTTTATAATTATCCTATAATCATAATCGTATTAACTAAGGGAGCGTCCATAAATTACGTGAGGTGTTTTTGTCCATTTTTTGACCCTCCCTCCCCCTCTGGTGAGATACCATGAGATTTTATTGAACCCCCTCCCCCATCCCCCCATCTCACGTGAGATTTTTCAAAATGTGGGTTTCTTATGTTTCTTATGTTTATTTGTCATTGTAAAAAGAAAAAAATTGCTTCGTGCTTTTGTTTACGACTAGTTAAAAATAGTAATTAATATTGCTGAAAGTTATACTAAGGGCCGATTTTTCAATGCTTGGATAAAACTTATCCGTCCAATAAAGTATTACAAGATACATAATATTAAAATGTCACGTAAACTGTCAAATACGGGCAATTAGAATATGTTTTTAAAATGGTAGTTTTATACATTATTCCACGAATAAGTTTTATCCAAGCATTGAAAAATCGGCCCTTAGTGTTATAACAAGGTAACAATAGAATATTTAAATCTTAACCGTAACATTAAAATCTTAAGCATGTTATTTGGATTAAATGTACCAAAAGAGTATAATTTGCTTTGTTTCAATTTAAAAAAAATTGCGTGATATTTGCCGACACCCCCCCTCTCCCCAACGTAAGGTTAGATGAGATTTTACTCGACCCCCTCCCCCCCTAAAACAACTCACGTAATTTATGGACGCCCCCTAACTTCTGGTAGTGTTAGACCATGCATCTCCCAACATTGATTCAACATGCCCAATCGAAACATTCAGATGAAATTATTATTTTTCCAAAATAACTGATCACGAAATTAGATTCTCATGCAGTTTTCAAGTGATAAGAGGTGGTGACTGTATTTTTAGAATTAAAAATATATTTTTACAATTCCTCCTGATATTTTACATTTCAAATATAAAACGTTAATAGTAATTATTATACAAGTTCTGCCAATTATTATGGTAAATAGTATAACCAATTTTTTCCCCACTTACGTTTTGGAATATGTATATCAATTTTTTCTGTCTCAATGAATATCGGAGTAAGTATATATTTTTAAGAAACTTTAAATTTTACATTCTAATCACCACGTTATGAGGAAAATTAGTGTGTTGATAAAATGAATAATTTTGAATACCATTTAATGGATGTACCATGTCACTGTGTAGTGTTATTTAGTTAAGGAATGGTGGTTGTATTTTTGCAAATCTAAACGCACTTTTTTATTAATATTATATTTAATGAATAAGTATGTTTTTTAAAAATCTTTTATTTTTCTTAGTACTTCACTCAAACAAAAAATTAATTATTGAACTGTCATCATAACTGTCATAGAATCTGACATACCTAATAAATAATGACCCATAATAATTTATACCAAAAATTTCTTCAAACGAAAACACAGTTCAAGCAAAAATCAACCACGATCCCATGTAATAGTGTGTTAATAAAGTGAACATTACCTTTCCGTGGCCGCCACCAGTCCTCCATGTATCCTGCAAGCGGTGATGCATTGGAAGAGCAGCCTTTTTTATGGTAGCACAAACACAAACAGCACCAGACACTCATACAGTATTTACTTTTGTTGTACTCATAGTACTGTGACGTCACCACGTCGGGTAGTTCGATTTATAAATGCAGCCATTGTTAATTTTTTGTAGACAATATTATTATAATTCTCCAGAAAAAAAAGATAACACATATTTTGTAAAAATACAATATGAAACTTGACTTGTCAAATTTTTAATCAATAGAAAAAAATTGAGGGTAGATGGATTTATTCAAAGAATTTACTGAGAGAAATTTGGTTATATAAAGATTAGACATTCGCATTGATTTCTTAGATTTTTACAGACTAGAGTGATGTGATGTGAAATGTGTACACTGAACAGATATTTTTTTTAAACCTACCAAATAAAATAACTATCTGATAGACTGTACAAAAATGTTATTGTCCTAAAAAATGTGACATAAACATAAAAAAAACGAAACAGCTAAACACATTAAAGCTATTGCAATGAAGCTTGAACACAAATGTTGAAACTTTTTATTCAAATTTGAACCTTGACTGCATTTATATAAGGTAAAAGATAGCACGAAAGCTTTTCCAGAATTGCGTGAGTATGTGTAGTCGGAATTTATTGACGCAACAAAAAAATCAACAATGATGCGACTAAGTTTCTAAAAATGTCATTTCTAGTAATTTCTTCTAACAAATTCAGACTACTGAGGCAAGAAGTGTGAAAAGTAAATACTGCTTTGTAACTACGTCGCTGGTTATTCGACAAGTTTCATTTGCAAACACGAAACTATACACAAAATTATAAGCGATGTCTACGATATATGATCATTGCTTATTCTGTTATTGTATTAAATATCATTATTTTCATAATTAATAGTTCCATTACTAAGATTATTAATTAATTACTAAATGAACAATAGGTTGACCACATTTTGTCATAAAAAGCAAAAATATAAAATTAAAAACTATAGTGGAACTATAAATTAATAGCTAAGCCAAATCTATACAAATAAATTTGCATTTCACTATAATCTTATCTCTTTCTATCACAAAACAATGCTTTACACTAGAGCGAGAAGGACTGCTTATATGCCAACAGTGATTTACAACTTATAAGCAATCCATCTCGCTCTAGTCAAAGTCGTTTCCATATGAGAGAAAGAGACAGATGTACACAAAATGCAAATTCTGATAGATTTAGTTTTGCACTAAATGTCATAATATGAGTTAAGTGAATGTGATTAATTCATTCGATTAGTGACAGACACACAAGTTACATTTGCAAATGAAAACAACAAAACCATCACCCAGACATCACAGTTAAGTCAAATTCATATCAGACCAATTCTCAAATTAATTGCTTTTATAGAAAATATATAATAGAATACATTTATGTAGGTATGTATATCACTGATGCATAGTATTTTTTATCTGTATAATATTATGTTAGTATGTTTTTTTAAAAGTATTAGTAAAATTTGGACAGGAAATAGTAATTCGAGAATTGGTCCCCGCCTTTGAAAGTCAAAATATGTACATCATTTGACAATCAGAGGCATGTTAATGCAATCATACTTATTATACACACATTTATAGGAATCAAAGTACATAATATTAAATTATTGCAAATAATCACTATGTTGTTTATACATATTTGTCTAACTAATAAATATTTAAGGATATTAAATTGTACTGTAATTGTATTAAAAATCTAGGTATGTCAACTTTTTATAAACAAAAAAAAAACAAGATTTTTTTTCACAGAACTGTAAAACTGTATTGCAATAATTGTACTGTCTTTTCTTTTTACTAACAAAAAAAACACAATTAAAAAAAAGGAATACGACAATCAAGGTTATTGTAAAAAAATGGAGGGAAACTTACCATCACGCAGTTCAGTGACCCCCGACGTCGTGGTCTGGGTCTGCTTGGCGTACGTGACGTTCTCTTTTGGCGGAATGTCTGTAGACTGAACGGAGACAACCAATAGTTGCATTGATTTCTTCACCAGTCTAGAAATAAAAAAATGAGGTGTAAACATTTTAATATGTAAGTTTTCTCTTTTTTGAACTGTTACTTGTGGTTGTGTCTTAGATTGTACTTAAGTACTTAAGTAAAAAAAAGAGAATGTGTGCCGAGCACACGTGTATAAAAATAAAAAATGCTGCAAAAAAATAAAAAATAAGTCATACCCATGCGGTGGCAAGCTGGCTTTATCCGTATGGGGTAGACTAGCGTCCGGGGAAGCGGTCTGCGGCGGGGTAAGTGACGTCATCGAGGACAGTGACGACAGTACATCCTTCACGGGCGCCACGCCCAGGGAAGAGAGCATCTCGTCGAGGTCCCGCCGGCTGTCGAGGCTGGACGTGTTCGCTGCACGTATCTGTTAATGATTTTAAAAAATTAAGATAAATAATCGTCTAAACTAAACTAATGATTTTTATTTGAGCAACTTTGGTTTTTCTTGCCGGTTCTTCTCTGTAGAAACTGCTCTCCGAACCAGAGGTAAATTATTTTTCTGTATTTTGAGGATTCAAAAGCGGATCTAAATGAATATGCTAGTTAAATGAATAAAAGTAAAGAACGAAAGGAACTCTGTCTGTCAGTCTTCTTATGCATCAACCACTGAATTAACATAAGGGAAAGAATTGATGAAAAAATGACCACTAAAGTCATATACAAAAATTTTTTCAACAGAGTGGAATGTCTCCAAAATATTTTTTTATTTTAACACTTGCTCTATTCTGATTAAAATAAATAAAAAGAATGTACCATCACTTCCTCCGCATCCCTCTGCTCCTTCTCCCTCCTGCGGCGATCCTTCTCCTCGCGGAGCGCCTGGAGCTTCGCCTTTTTGCGCTCCAGCTCAGCTTTACGGTCTGACATGCTCGACATTTTTGTATCTGCCAACAAAATTGAGAAAAATTCGGTTTACACTTTAAAATTGGTATGATAGTAAGTTCAGATGATATCAAACGAAAAAGAAAATAAATATAATCAATTTTTTTATTTATACAACAAAACAGGTAACATTTTCTTAAAACTATGTTAGTAAAATTAATTTATCATTTTCCAAATCTGGGGTTAAGCACATTAAATTGCACCTCATGATATTATTCACGCTAACACCATCATTGATGGTCCCAGAAGACAACCTATTAAGGTCCCTTGCCACAAAAATAGGCTTATATTCTGCATCTATTTCATCTGTATATTTCAATAGCTTGATTATATCTTCCACATCTCTCTCTTTAATTCTCTTTAATTGAACTGATTCAAAATGCAGTTTTTTGCATTCCAAATTTCTTCAAATGTAAATGTTAAACAAATCCTCGATAGAGCATCCTTGTCAATTACTTTTATCTTGATATAAACTAATCAAGCACTTCATTAATTCCAATATTACATACAGCACATTTCAAAACGTAAGAGGTCATTTTCCTCTTGTCTTACTAGTGGCAAAGACCTTACGCTAGAGTGGTCAGCTGATGACTGATCTGATGATGATGATGGTCAGCTGATGTCAGCTGACTAATGAAAATATCATTTGATTAGATAGTAAACTTATTTTTTAATTTTTGAAACAAATTTCCTACTTATTTTATTTTGCTCCTAGCTCCTATACTATAACGATTTCAGGATTGCTGCTTTAGCTACATCATATTATATTTAATTGTCAATACATTTGAACACATTTCATTCCTGTCGATTCTGGGTCTTTATTTTGACACCTCTTTTGCATGATAAACCCTTAATCCAATTAGAAATGTGAATTATAGGAGAAGATATTGTATAAATAAATAAAAAAATATTGAACTCAATAAAAAAAAACATAATTCGCTGCGTATATTAATAAACGTATAAAACGTCGAAGACATTTATTTCAGCAACAAAACCAGAATAAAAATCAAAGAGGAACTATTGAATAACACAATACATGACATGTACTCGTATTGATTTTTAGACAACTGCATGATACCGCAACCAACATCTAACTTATATTGTAAAAATTAGTTTATTAAGAACAGTTATTTACCTTTTTATTGGCTTCCTTTAAATATATAACATTCTGATGTAACAGGGATTTAAAAAAGCCGACAGAACGTGGCAATAAAACTTTCTTTTGTCACGGGAAAATGGAAATTCTTATGGAGCGGCGAAAGCCTGTTATGGGATAAGGGCGTTCACCCACTTTAAAATTAGATAAACGAAGTACAAGGGCTTGCACTGAATGTGAATATCTTAAATAATTATACTATTAATTCAAATTAATACTGATTCTTGCTATTTTATTTAGAAAAAAATTACAATCAACCAATTCAAAATTTATTGACATCAGACATGAAGTCATCAAATACATGATGAAGTTTTCATTGACACAGATAAAAAAAACTCGAGTGCGTTCTACAATCTTTAAAGTAGATACATAAAAATTCCATTCACGTATCTATGATTTAATCTTGAGCCGCTTGGTCCAAAAAATTAATATTGGTAATTAGAAGCTAAGAAACTGACGTTCTAAGTTATTATACATATTATATCATAGCATAATATTGGCCATTTCCAATATTATATTCATATTAAGCACACTCCATAAGTTAAAAAGACGTGTGGCACTCGGGGACTGCCGCGGTAAAGCTATCGCATGCTATGCCTTCAAGCCACACCTCCGCGCCCGTCGGAGTGGGGAGCGTGAGGTTTTTCGTTACTAAATTTCTGGATTCGGTCCCCGCGCTCAAGGCCCGCGATAGAAGCTATGCAATAGCTTAATAAATATATGCGTGAATAACACAAATATTAAAAATTAAGCCATAGACATAGACTAAATTATCTTTAAATTATGCTATGTAAAATTATCTATGGTAATAAATGTAAATTATTATTGGTTATTCTTCATTTTACCAAATTTTAACCAATCGCATCCGCAGATTTATTCAGTAAAAGAGGTAAAAACGTTACAAACCGGAGTTGGGTGTTGTCCTGTTTGGAGAGCGATATGACAAGTTGACAACGCCGAATCCAAAGCCGAATCTAATGATCAAACAATTTTATTTGAATTTGTGACTAACTCATAATTTGTATTTATTGCTTCAATTTGGTTTAAATATGAAGTTATGATGAGCAGCCCTGTGTATTATTTTGTTGTGGTGCTTTGTTTTAGCATATCAAGTACAAAATCAGGTTAGTACATAACAATATAAACTTTAAACAATTAACTCATTTAACTGCTATTTAAAATCGAAAATTATTATGTTGCTTGCACTTGATTTCTTACTTGAGTCTTCAAATTTTTATGAACAGTTTTCATGTTATAAATGTACGTATTTTCAGATTCAGTCCGTTATTATTACGACTACGAATGTAATGAACCTCTCTTAGACTACGCTAAATTGACTGCTACTTCTAGCTTACGGGAAAGAGGACCGGATAATGCTAAATTACATGGTAAGTTTATACCTCTAGCTTTTACCAATCAAAATACCAATATGCATTTTGTTTGTGTAGTTCCACATATTTCTTCATAACACATAATTGTTGTTTCACGAATTATTACAAAGCCAATGTTTTATATCTGACTGAATACTGTTCTTAAAAAATTACAATATTAAAAAACTCTTATTGGAACTTGTATTTTGGATCTTCCATAATCAATAAAGTATTTGATAGTTTTGTTAGGTGCAAGGTCACTGATTTAATTTGCTATTGTGTGAGTAGTTTGAGCATTGTTCATTGTAGTTTTAGAATATCCTAGTTTTTAATATCTTATAGGATTTACCTACACATACATTCATATTGTCCCATAGTCCTTATAGCTTAATGTTTTATGGGTTGAATAGATTTTAAATTATGGATTTGCCCTTAACTTTTTATGTAACCTAAAGCAAAAAGGTTATGGGAAAATAAAGTTTCAGTCATATGTGCTGTTTCCCCTTAAGAGATTGTTTTAATTTAAATTGTGCATGCATATATTTTTTTCTTTTTTATTGCGTTTAAGTTTTTAGCTTGAAAGTGCTAGATAAACCCTGAAACAGGATTAATTCGTCAACAGGTTCACACATGGTATAAAAAACTATCCCTGTTGACTAATTACGTAAACACATATAAGGAATACAAGATAATTCTTCCCATCCACAAAATAAAAATGGCAGCAAAGAATACAAGATGGGCATTTAATGCCAGCGAATGGAATCCTACTGAAGCTCAGATTTTAGCTGCTTCAAGCTACATTCAACCTGAGGAAAAGCAGAGAATCTCAAAATTTGTCTTTCTCAAGGATGCTAAGTCGAGTTTAGTTGGACGACTCATGATTAGGAAGTATCTCAGTATCGCAACGGATATTCCGTATGATTCCATACAAGTTGGTAGGGATGAAAATGGGAAACCATATTTGTTAGGCGCTGATACATCAGTACATTTCAATGTTTCCCATCAAGGCGACTTTGTTGTCTTAGCTGGTAACACTGCACAAAATATTGGTATTGATGTTATGACAATTGAATCTCCAGTTAACAAGGATATACCAGATTTCTTCCGCCTGATGAGAAGGCAATTGTCTGAACATGAATGGAAGAAAATTCATAGTTATCACTCTGATCTTCAAAAGATGGCATGTTTTTACCGTATTTGGTGTTTGAAAGAAAGTTATGTGAAGAACATTGGTGTGGGAATTACAACTTCTCTGGAAGCTCTTAGTTTCTCTATAAAAGAAGAATTAAAAGTTGGTGAAATAACTACAAGCACAGTTTTATATGAGAATGATGTACTTATAGAAGACTATGCTTTTGAAGAAACATTGTTAAATGAATTATATAGTGTGGCCGTTGCAATAAAAGTTAAAGATGGGATAAACAGTGAAATTGTTCCATTTAAATGCTTAACTATAGAAGAACTGCTCGAGGATGCAAAACCATTGGTTGAACCAGACCCAAAATTTACTAGTGATTTCTTAAAAAAGAAGCCAAAACCTTATTAAAATGTTATTTTCATTAGGTGTGTGTTAGTGTGTGGTTTTGTTTTTTAGATCATAGGTTAAAGGGCTAACTATGGGTTAAATAAAATGTTATGAAAATTATGTATTTGATTTCCACTAACGTCCAAACATACTAACAGACACGAAACTAGATGTAAAGACTAAAATGCAAAATTGGAAAAAGGTTTGAACGCGTGGACGGCGTCCGAGAATGACTTTGACCAACAACTCGTCATAGATTTGGGTTCGGTGAAGAATGTGACTCGAATATCGACACAGGGACGAGCGCATTCGCAGGAATACGTCCAAGAATACCATATCAGCTATGGTAGTAATGGCCTTGACTACGCGCAGTATAAAGCGGCGGGGGG
>CAJQZM010034964.1:0-13999 GCA_907164665.1 Colias nastes
TATAAAATTGGTCTCATTCTATTATCACGCCGGTGAAGGTCGACTTAATATGTTCGGATCTTCACTACATAGTATAAAACAAAGTCGCTTTCTCTGTCCCTATGTCCCTTTGTATTAGGGTTGTTGAGGAAGTGATTATGAGGAAGAGGAGGAGGAAGAGGAATTTTCACATACAAATTTAGGGGATGCGGATGAGGATGAGGATATTTTTTTGAGGAAGAGGATGAGGAAGCGGAAGAGGAAGCGGATGAGGATGAGGATGATAGGAAATTATAATCAAAATTAAAAACAAAAACTTTGAGAATTAAAAATTAAAACAAAAGCCACTTTCCTGTCTGTACATATTGATATTTTAACTACTAGCAAAATTGGCCCTTTGTCAAAAGCATCTTACTCAGTGTTCATATTCAATAAAAATTAATAATTAATTGGTCCAATAGTTTTTGAGTTTATTAATTACAAACAAATATGATATATATATGTATATGACAAGTAGAAACAAGCAAATAACAGCGCGGGTGGGGGGAGGGGAGGTCTCACTCGCCCGATCGCGAATTTACAAAGCCTATACTATAGATACTATTTGAGTTACGAGTCGGACTCAGATGAGCTTTTGTTTATGCATATTATTTATTAATCGACAAAACCTAATCTATCTAAGTAAAAAAGTGACTCAAATGGATTAGCTTTTGTCGAGATATTTTCAAACTTTACATACGAACAAAACCTAGTCGAGTAGAGTCCGCGCGTAGCGAGTGCGTTCCCGTAGATACGGCATCCTCATAAATTTCCTCTAAATTTTGAGGAAGCGATAGCGGAAGAGGAATTTTTTATTTTTATTTTTGAGGATGCGGTAACGGTTGAGGAACCCAAAATATTGCGGAACTTCCGCATTATGAGGAAGCGGAAGAGGAATCCTCAACAACCCTACTTTGTATGCTTAAATCTGTTTTTTTTAATAGATAGTGATTCAAGCGGAAGGTTTTAGTATATAATTTATTAGGTTTTAGACAAAGCGGGCGAAGCCGCGGGCGGTAAGCTAGTCTATAATAAACTAGCTTCCGCCCGCGACTCCGTCCGCGCGGATGTCGGTCTTCGCGTAGATGGTTTATTTCTCCATTTTGAGTAACTCTCACAATGACATCTTATAAATATCTATTGGACCCAAATACGGCTAGGCCTATAATAATACGCAACGTGTGTTCGCGGTTCTACAGAACAACGTCTATGGATAAAACTGAAAAATTAAGATTAATTTTTTTTCTACGTATTTTTCCAGGATAAAAAGTATCCTATTTTACGCCCAGGATAATAAGGTATAATTATACCAAGTTTCATCGAAATCGAACCGTTAGTTTTCACGTGATGTCTTCACATACAGACAGACAGACAGACAGACAGACAGACAAAAATTTTTTTAATCACATATTTGGGTTTGGTATCGATCCAGTAACACCCCCTGCTATTTATTTTTTCAATATTTTCAATGTACAGAATTGACCCTTCTACAGATTTATTATATGTATAGATTATGGTAATCAAATTATTAATAGCACATTTATTGCTCTGCATACCTAAATAAACACATTAGCGTTTTATGGGTCAGATTTGCAAATTTAATCCGATTTTCATTTGATATATTACTTACGACTTAAATAAAGTATGCAAAATTATAAACTTACTACACTATAGTTTTTTTTAATCCCGAAATAATTCAGTAAAGCCTCAATAAAAGGATATTTTACATAAGCCTGCCGCCCCAGTTAAAATAGGTATAATTTTTGTATTTTCAACTGTTTTTACGTCTTCACCTAAAATATAGGTATTATATTCCTCTTTACATATTCCATATACCTATGAAACATATTATCGTCTTTATAAAATCCAAGCGCCCTAAATCGAACTTTCATTATCTGTCCATATAGTTCAGAAAGCGCGGCAAACTGAGCACACAGCTCAACGCAATATTGACGGCTGGGGCACAGATAAAACACGTCGTCGTGCACTGGGTCTGGGTGCACAGCGTAGCCTACTTTCAGAGCGCAAACAATAGACAAACCAGAGACAACGATGTCTACTTTGCAAAATGGCGCTCTGAAATCAATTTTGCTTAGCGCTTTTAACACGTTCGCTGCATTACGAGATCTATCAGATCCCTTGCAGGACTTTTGTTTTGTGCGTTGAATATAATCGTGTTTTTTCACTCCTTGCGGGAGGATCTAACTTGTAAAGTTCTTTAAGTATGAGTAGGACAAATATACATATTTGCTTCCTACTTAAAGCTGAGTTCAATAACATTAAAAAATAAATTAGAGATGGATTAGGTCCCTAACGCACAGTACTGTAATTATATTCATTCCTTGCGTTAGGAGATATGTCGGTACTCGTGGAATCGTAGGCCTCGTAGACGCAAGAGAGGGAGGGTAGACGGCGCGGGCGCTGCGTGATTCGGTTTAGTGTTGTCCTAGCATCGATGTGGGAGCTCGCTCTTTTTGGAAATAATACTCGCGTATCTAGGTGTTGATTATTTTTTATAAACAATGAGTTCTTTTAAAAGAACAAAGTGAAAAAAATCTATTTATTTTGGTGAGATTTCTAACAAACTCAAACTCAAACATTTATTTATTCAATTAGACTTCTTCTACAAGCACTTTTGAAACGTCATTACATATTTTCAACATTTACCACCGATTCGGAAAGCAGTATCTACGGAGAAGAACAAAAAATCAAAGCCGGATTATACTGCTGCATCGTCCAGTATAATAAAAATTTTGGAAAATGTTCGGAAAACGAATTTTTACCATATTATGCGCGCAATGCAAGCAATCAATATTCAATTTGCTTACCATGTTTAAATGAAAAACACTTTGCATAATTAATAAAACTATTTCAATCGACAACTGACATTCCCATCACTACTTACTACACATATTGAACTATCTTCGGTTGCGGTACGAGATACAATCGATATCTAATTTTTTTTTGGTATTTGTAGTTTATTCAAATGTCATAACTGCGTGCGAACCTAGCAAAATATAAAACAATAGACTATCTTTCATCCACAAAAACTTCAAAGTATATGTCATTGTTTTCTGGAAGATATAAATTATTTTCAAAACTGTATCTTTAGGAGACTGATTAGGTCTCAAACGCACCAAAGGGTTGGTAAGTTTCGAGATCTTTTAGGTCTCCAAAGCACCAGCTGAAAGTTCTTTGATAATGATGGCGCAGTGAACGTGTTAATATATCGCTTGAGCTGTGTGATTTTATGGCCCTTTAATCCTACGAAAATATAAAATCAAAAGATTGTATACCTAAATGTGAAGCATGTAACACGCAAAAATTATTGTTTGACCAAATTTGGCACGAAGTTAGCTCATAGCTTTTATTAACGTATAACTTATTACGTATTTTATACTGTTACCTACTGTGAAGGTTTGCTTCTATTATAAAATACTTATTTACGTACTCATACGTCGATAACTATATAAAGTTAAAATTATATTTATATTTGTTATTTAATCATAAAAAAATATATTCCCAAATTAATTATTACCCATTCTCTTCTCCTTTTAATCTTCCAAAGCTTTTCGTTAAATAATATAAAAAATATGAAAAACTTCATGAGCTTTTGTCGATCAAACTATTAAACAAACTATTTATTTCCCATAGTCCGCCATTTTGAATTTATCTGACGTAGCCTACTTAAGAAAATGGCGTCGAGGCGGGAAACGCGCGTCTACACCTGTCACTGCGCTTACTGTCAGCGTAGCCGAGACAGCTTCCTGGAGGTTTTCCTTTGTGTTTCCATCTCACAATAGCTAGGTGAAATAGTGAAAAATGTATTCACCTACGTGCGTAAATGAAGAAATAGGTGTTATACTAAATATTTCTATAATTCTGTATAGTTAAAAACGGCTATAATAGGTATAATATTTTTTATGAATTTTGTGATTAAAACAAGCAGGTACAATGTAAGTAATAAGCTCATTATTATGAGATATACGTACATTTGTACATACATACGTACTTTGAACACGTTATCATTAAAACTGTTTTGTTCAAAACCGAAATGCAGTCCGCAGCAAAATCCTTCTCTCTCCATGTCTTACGCTTGAAAACATTTACACACATTCGCATTTTCATCATAATTTAAGACGAACTGCAGCTACATTAAATTAAACAAAATCAGCTTTAATAACCCAAGATTATCAGACACAAAGCTCATACATGCTTTATAACGCTATAATTACCGCCTTAACAAATACGTAACTGAAAAATACCAGCCTTTAATCCTTTGTAAACATCTTTCCCTTGTATCATTTCGTATTCAAATATTGCTCAGTCAGCATCGTTAGGCATGCTAATAAAGGGCCGGGTAATGAGAAAACAATGGCTGACTCAGCCAAAGACGAATGATTAGCCAAACGAGCGAAATTGGAAATTTGCGCAACAATTGCGGAAACATCGATAGCTGCTATTTCTTTCTCTCGAGTTAATATTTTTCGCAATTTACTGCGAACGTTTCTTTGTGAAATGCTATTTAGATTGTCGCTTTTTCGCGGAGATGAAAATAATGTATTTAGACAAACTTTGTACCTACATTTAACATGAAAAACTCTTACAATATTGTAATGGATGATGATCGATGCCAGTCTATAAAGGCATTTCCCGGCTTTTACCTTACTTAATTAACGTAATATTAATTATCTTTAAATTTTAAATGTAATATTACATTTTTAAATACACAATCTTTTTCATATAAATCGCCTGCCAATCCGCTTAGTTGCCGCGAGCAGCGATCGGCGCAAAAACGCGAAAACAAAGCGCAACTTGCGAGCCCAGCGAGCCATAAAGAATCTTTGAGCATAAAGCATTTTAGTAATTATTTTGTACATTTATCGCAAAGAGCGCAACACAAAACGAGCAAAATATCGCACAAAAGGAACTGAAAAGAACAAAGATTGTGCTAACGGCGTAGTTTGATAGCTCGCTAGTTGTTTTAACTTTTTATTGGTTCTTGTTCCGCTTTTAAATGTACTTTTTAACTATCTTTGTGTGTTTGTGCACTCGGAGATGCAACATCGGAACGTTTTGTACAAAATGTTTCATGGAAATACATTTTAATTCAATAGAAGCTTATTATGGAATTAATTCAGATGTAAAAATTACATTTAAAGCGGACTGTCAGCATTATTCAGAATTTTTATTCGTTGATGAAATGTCGTATTTAATTGCAAAGGATCTTTTCATTTTCGTAATTTGGTCAAGTGCATTACGATTAGAAATACTATGGTGAAGATCAACAAAGAAACATAATTATCGATGGCAAGATTGTAAAGAATTGTACCTAGGTTAAAAACCGGCAAGAACTTTTGAGTTAATATCTTACAAGCAACTTTGGTATCATATAATCCATATAAATGCGAAAGTAACTCTGTCTGTCTGTCTGTCTGTTACTCAATCACGCCTAAACTACTGAACCAATTTGCATGAAATTTGGTATGGAGATATTTTGATACCCGAGAAAGGACATAGGCTACCTTTTATTGCGAAATATGTACCACGGCCGAAGCCGGGGCGGGCCACTATATAAAAATAATTTTGATTTTCGTACATGTCAATCATTAGTTGTCAATCCTGTCAAATACGGTTGAATACGGTCAAAATATTGTTTGACATTCATGCGTTCAAAAATGTATTTTGTGTAAAATAATTAAAAAGTAAAAAGGGTGAATAAACTGTAGTCTGTATTTTTTTTAAATCAATTATTGAAAAGTGCAATTAAAGCAGATACATAAAAATTCCTCAAATCTTTGTGTTTACGCGTGCTTTCAGAAATTGATAAGGTATTTTCGGTGAGGAAACTAACCAAGAAGGATAGTTCGATTAATTATTTAAAAAAAATCTCTAAAAATGTAAAAATTCTGACAACTATTTGTCGCGATTTCGTCGACTGCTTCAACAATATTGCGTTGAAATAATATTATAACGTTAAAATTGAAACGGAGGCCCTGGCTCATTCGATTGAACCAAGCTAAATTGCGTTTTGAAGATTACATCCATTTACGCGATGCAATTAGCACAGAGAAGAAGATGCAGAAAATATTGGGCTATTTAGGTGCTTAGGTGCTATTTTACCGGCGACATATACAGGTAGCCCAAGTCATACGCATGAATATGCGCAAGATGCAATGACATATGTTCGTCAGTATGGTCGGCCTGGATCTATTCATTACATTTACATGAAATCCAAAATGGATGGAAATTATTCTACTGCTGCGTCCCGGACAATTATCAAGTGATCGGCTCGACATTACCATACACGTGTTTTCAAGCAATGAGTTACATTAAAGCAACACATCTTTCGGATTATTCAATGATGGATGTATTCAATCGATCCAGACCGACATTATGTTGTAATCACGAATATGATTGATGGACCGTGTGGCACCATCAACCGCCAATCACCATGCATGGTTGACAGCGAGTATTCCAAAAGGAATCCACGAAAATTTACTGTAGAAACTATCACAGGCAACTAGATGATAGTGGTAGAACTATCATAACTAAAGTGAAAGGAAACGATTTCGTGGTCGACACCAGTTAAAGAATGAAAAGAGTTAATCCGAATGCATCCCAGGCTGCAAATCGTAGTTTAATTCGATAATTTTTCTCTGGCACGTGTATGAAGTAATCAAGTATCTAATTATTGTTTTTTTTTTATTCTTTTTCCTATACCTATGTGTTATTCATCGAAATAAAATGCTGTTATATATCTTTATTTATTTTGTATCATTGTATTCCATTCATCAAAGCCTAAATTAGTTCCAAGCCCAAAGGTAACACGACATTCATTGACTGGGCGGTACGAAGTTCGCCGGGCCAGCTAGAAAAAATTAAAATTAAAAAAAAATTCAATAAAAATGTAAAAAATTAAAATTATTTGTTGCGATTTCGTCGAATGCGTCAACAATATTGCGTAGCTATAAACAAGTTAAATTGCGTTTTGAAGATTGCATCCATTTACGCCATGCAATTAGCACAGAAGAAGATGCAGAAAATGTTGGTCTATTGATTATTTTACCGGCGACATACACAGGTAGCCCAAGTGAATATGTGCAAGATGCAATGACATAATAATATGTTCGTCATTATGGTCGGCCAGATCTATTCATTACATTTATATGTAATCCGAAATGGATGGAAATTATTCAACTGTTGCTTCCCGGACAAATATCAAGTGATCGGCACGTCATCACCACACGTGTTTTCAAGAAAAAAATCCGATCACTGATGAGTTACATTAAAGGAACACATCTTTGGGATTATTCAATGATGGATGTATTCAATCGAATGACGAAAATCTGGCTTGCAGCATGCACACATTTTAATTTGGTTAGTCGAAAGAATAAAATATATGAGTGTGCGGGGATTGCTAATCCTAAAACCGATCCAGACCGACATGACGTTTTTATCACGAATATGATTCATGGACCGTGTGAAACCATCAACCAACAAACACCATGCATGGTTGACAGCGAGTGTACCAAAAGGTATCCACGAAAATTGATGGCAAAGACCATCACAAGCAACGATGGTTACCCACTGTATCAGCGTCGATCGCCTAATGATAATGGTAGAATTATTATCACAACTAAAGTGAAACGAAACGATGGCGTGGTCGATAACAGTTAAAGAATGAAAAGAGTTAATCCATGCTGCACAGCTTATTAAAATTCAATCATTTTTCTCTGAGACGTGTTTGAAGTAATAAATTAAAATACTATTACATATCAACCCATATAAATATTTATTTTGTATCATTGTATTACGTTCATCAAAGCCTAAATTAGTTCAGCTAAAAGGTAACACAACATTCATTGACAGGGCGGTACAAAGTTCGCCGGGACAGCTAGTTTTTTAATAAAGTTAATATTTATGAACATTATTTTTAACACCAATCGGAAAGCATGAAACTTCTTTACGATTTGGTCAAATAAATCGATTTAAAACGCCTCAATCACATCGCACGCTTCTAGAAAGTACGAAGCGTATATAAGACTTAATAACCCATAGTATCCTTCATGAATACACAAGCACATTTCATATTAAGCACTTCCTTCAGCGACGTTTGTCCCGCTTCCAATATTTTGCCGTCACCGCATAATAAATGGCCTAATTTGTTGAATATTTCACACAATTTTAACCCTAATGCAATGAGGGTGAATTTGTAAACGTGATTTTTTTTCTATTTACATATAGGTATGTATCATAGGCATTTATTATATTATATACGACAATTGTATTTTTTTTCATTAATCGAATATATTTAATTATTTCTGTAGGTGTGTTACAGAATAAAAATAACCATTAACCATGTAGGTAATATAATGTCCATTTTAGGAAGCTTCCCGGAACTCGAATAAAAATATAAAAATAAATCGTTATTTATAAATTTCCTCGTAAAACGTAGCATCTTTATTTCTGACTGAGTATAATAGGAAATATTTATATAAATTGGGTTCATTCAAGTAGATATACATATAAATCCATAAATCAGTACATAGTAATAGTCACGTGCTACTAAGTCAGTATGGGAACAGATAATACTAGTAGCATGGGCTTGTATTGAAAGCGATTGCATGACTAATGTTACCTCTATCTATATTAGTAGTCAGTTATCTTCATTTGGCGATATAAATGAGATATTAACTTGTATAATTTGGTTTGTATAATCTGTATCTATGTAGTGAATAAAACATGCATTATGTTTCGAGCAAAACTTGACGAGTTAGTAGAAAAATCACATAAATACGGTAAATTTTAAAATATTGTCTTTAAAATGAAAATTTTAAAATTAAAAGTTAAGACTTTTTCCTTCTACAATCTCAGCGCAGGCTAATAAAATAATATCTATGTTTAAACAATGTTTTAATAACCTATATTTAATAACAATCATTATTCGATCACAAAAAATATCGTATTGGAAAACTAAATTGCTAAACAAAATAAGACAAAGCTTTCGCAAATACCGAACCAACCTCCTTATCTATGCCCTCACGTCATTCGGCCCAAAATAAGTTGTCCCAACGCGTCCCACAAATCACATTATGGCCCATGGGACGCGGACCTTGGCCCCGGCTTATTGGCTTTATCCCTTTTGATAAGGTTCTGAGGGAAAAAATAGAATAAGTATCTTTTATCCATCCGAATACCTCCTAAGGTACTGGCTTCCGTGATATATGTTTGAAAAACTATTTTATTTTTATAACAAAGAACAAATAGTTATGTAAATATACAAACGTTTAGTTTTCTTATGATTTTCCAAATTCAAAATCAAATAATTTATTTCAGCAACTAGTGTTTATACACAAATTATTCTTATCGTCAAATATTTCTTAAAGATTAACGCATTTTAATAACAATAACATAATGTAAAATGGTATCGCATTACAATTTATCTACTCAAACAGCATTTACAAGGCCTAGTTAAAAAGTTAAGCAGTTTGAGTTGGACTATTTCTTTTAACTATTGTTAAAAAAATTATTGTAATAAAAACACACCAGAAGACACACAGAACCATCAAGAACTCAGAACAATAACCGCGTCTCCAAATATAGAAACAATATTAGAACCAACAAATTCGCACATAATTGACTCATAAGACGAATTGTTTTACCCTGTCATATCAGAAATTCCCCAGGAACCTCGATTACGATCGAAGAGCTTTTTATTCAATAAGAGGCTTTTCGAGAACATTCCGACAAAACAAGATTGTAACAATTTGGCGGGAACCGATCAATGATGCCGTATATTTGGCGCCAAAATGTAATTTACGAAACGCGTGCTACATGGCAATCGAAAAACTATTGTTCTAATAGATTGTATTTATTTAGTTGTAGGATATAGAAACGTGATTGAAACCTTTAGATATAAAAAGAGTCAATAAAAATATGAGGGTTGTCACATGTCTGGAATGTCAACCGTTTTTTTCGATTTTTGTTTCTTTTTACATGAAATTATTTGCAACAATCAATCTATAAGTACTAATATTATAAAGAGGAAAGGTTTGTAATTATGTATGTACTATGTATGTATGTATGTATGGTTTTCACGCATAAACTACTGGACCGATTTCAAAAATTCTTTCACTATTAGAAAGCTGCATCTTCACTGAGCAACATAGGCTAGGTTTTATCCAGGAAATCCCACGGGAACGGGAACTATGCGGGTTTTTCTTTGAAAACGCGGGCGAAGCCGCAGGCGGAAAGCTAGTAATTTATAAAATTCAATCGCCATATTCTTATAAAGTTGCGTCTTCACAATAATATTATGATTTATGCAGTTAGATTTAAATAATGTAAAGATTGTGATTTAAATTCTAAGATTTACTTAAACTGTAATAACAACAGAATCCACTTTTTCACAATTGATGACATGTCCACAAGTCCTTAATATTAAGGCGAGGTCATAAATTATTTTTCCTTGTTTATTATTTCGCACGGCGTTATAATGTGAAAGCCAGTTGTCATTTACAAGAGATTTATGTGAGAAACGCCGAGTTACAACGCGAAGATTTTTCATTTTAGCTCATTAATGTATCATGTAGAATTTTTATACTTGATATTGTCGACGCGAGCTGTCTTATATTCCTAACAGGGAATATAGGTATAATATAATTCTATAATTAAATAAAATATAGTGTGTCGTCTTGTAATATGTATTTTATTGTACCCTTCAAATATGATACATATATATTATTCTATCGATATCTCTGTATTACAGAGCAGATTTGTTGAGTGTATTTTTCATTGAAGTGCCTGCAGTGGAACGCAAGTGAGACGCTTTTGAGCGAGGTCTATTTTCAACGACAACTTGATAAAGTTCCTGATACATAGCATAGGCCATAGACCATAGTTCTGACTTCTAACAGAATACATAGTAGGTACATGAATCAAAAGTCTTCATCAAATTAAACCACCATTTGACCACATTGTAGCTACAGATCGAAAAGAAATCGCAAATAAAGCACAGACGGCGCCAGGAACACAATTATTAATCCCGATTTGTACGTGTTCAAATATTCCCAAGTTCCGCCGTTATAAGACAACTGGGTCTCATCCTACAGTGAGTGTAATAAATAACAGTCAACTTGCAAGACCCATATAATGAATAGAAAAGCCTAGAAGCCTACGCTTTAATAGTGTTAACCAGGTAGAGATGGGTTTTAGTTTTGATTGCAATAAATTTCGTCTTCATTTAGAAATTACCAATTTATATCTGCAAAACTTTTAAACAAGGAAAACTCTACCGTTTTCACAACCTGTTTGCATTTACAAACAGTTATGTATAGAATTTTTATTGAGAAAACCACAGGAGAAAACTATAAACATCGGCCCGTACCTACTATAGTTGCTTCTACAATATTCACAGGAGCGCATTTTATACTTCCCGTCATCACGCTCATTAAGAAGTAAAAATAAATCTTCAAGCCAACAATTTAGATAAACTCATCTTAACCACGAACAAATTGAGGTTCCACGTATACACGACTGGCCATAAAGCATTTTTATTAAAATCATTTCGTACACGGCATATTTGCAAGCGTATCATTTCACTCAAAAACCTCTCGGCAAATGGGGCTTCATAAAACGGGAGGCCGCTCAGGTTTTATTACGTCTCACGAATATTGCTATATTTCCTTCAAATATCATAATGGAAGCGACAAGCGGCCATATTGATGCGTGCAGGAAAATGGCGAAAACATGCGTTGTGGAAATGTCTAGAATGATTGTTATACGTCCGTTTGTATTCTTCCTTAATTCTTAAATAGGGATTAACATGTAATAATGCACATTAATATGTGTATGTTTTGTTTCGACACCAAAATCAGCAGGTTAAAGCACACGCGGAAATGCTTTTGACAAAAAGTAATTTTGAAACGAAATGTTTACAAAAACTTTTAACTTCATGACAAATATGAAATAATAAAAATGTTGAATAGTTTAAAAATGAGGACATTTGCAAATTACAAAGGCTCATCCATGTTAACTTAAAACACTACTAACTAGCAATATGGTGTCCAATTTCCATTACCCGTTCAAACTCAAACTCAAACATTTATTTATTCAATTAGACTTCTTATAGAAGCACTTTTGAAACGTCATTACCTATTTTTAACATTTACCACCGATTCGGAAAGCAGTATCTACGGAGAAGAACCGGCAAGAAACTCCATAGAAACTCCAAAGCTATCCGGACCACAGATTTTAAATTAAAAACAATCAATTTTGCACAACAAAACTTATTTGCCAGTTCAGTGGATACCGAATAAAATATGCATAGATGAAATCCAGCTTAATCTACTGGATTGTACACACAACCGCGCGTGAAACAAATGCAATGTTTTATGATTTCAATTTTAAAAGCTTCACATTGTTTTTAACTTATCTACAATAGGCGGCTATATTATTAGAAAATCCGATGTTTAATAGAAACTCAAATCTAGTATTGAATAGGTAGGTATGTGTGGTCTCTACAATTGTGGTTTATTTATTTTTCAAGTGAAACTTCTTTAGGCGCGTTGAGAGTAAAATTTCAAGGTCACGTCACGGCAATACCGTCACGTCATGCAGTAAGGCGACGATTTTGGTATCTTTGAATCTTGCAAAAGACGTTTAACTTCTGACACGTGTGCTCGGCACACACGCTCTTTTTTATTTTATTTTTTTTTTGGTAAAAAGATTTATTCTGCCTTCATGAATCTCCGATACAAACAACCGCTTGCGTCGATAAAAAGTAGATAGCGTTTAGCACCACTGTTGCTACTATTTTTATAATAGCATTAATCTATGTTGCACCTACCCTTACGATAAACGGGTATTATATACAATTCAAATAATACAAATACACATAATTTAACACGTAAATATTCTTACTGACATTCTGCCAAGGCCTTTTAAATAATCTTCATTCCGCTCGAGGACGTTAACAATAAAATTAGAATTTTATGAATGAACCACTCGCCTGCAAAATTTTATTACGAATTTGTATACCTACCTACGTTATGATAAACGTAAATATTATACACCTCGGCTTGAGATATTATTTCCTTAGCCGACTTATAAAAGTAGGTGAAAATTCTGAATTATTTATTTGCTTCTATTAATATGATAGAAGGATTTTTCTTTAGCTGATAGCATAGCTTA
The DNA here is from genome assembly GCA_907164665.1 of Colias nastes. Taxonomy (NCBI): domain Eukaryota; kingdom Metazoa; phylum Arthropoda; class Insecta; order Lepidoptera; family Pieridae; genus Colias; species Colias nastes. The sequence continues at coordinate 13,213 of CAJQZM010034964.1, forward strand.
TCTTACCTAGATAGAAAGTAGTAACCTATAATCAGGTGGTCACTGCACATGATCCAAGCACTTATTAATATAGACTATTTACCTCAACAAAAAATCATTTGCGATACATTAAAAATTAGAACTCATTTCATTTGTATTTTCGTACGAGATAAAGTCAGAGCACATTTTAAGCCATTAACAAACAAAAACAATAATTACCATCAGCGCACTAATGTACGACATAAATGCGAAATTATCTGTGGTAAAATTTAAAACTAGACTTAGCTAGATTAAAATACGAGCTTTAGATGCAAGCCAGTTCTATTCACATGAATGCAAAGTAAAGTTCGCCCTATTTATAGCTAGAAACTGGGTTTTAATATACGAAGTTTTACGGCAAAATTATATTTGCGGGCTTTAAAATGCCGCTCACGTTGTTAGGTACGTAAAGCTGGCGATGAAAAATTAGCGAAATTAAAAAAAAACAACACTAGAATTTGTTGCTTATTTGTTGCTAATTAGTTGCTATAATGACGATTTTGTTGCTCAACCCGTTCGCTGAAAATCAGCAACAGTTCTAGCTTAACGTTAAGGTAGCGTGAAGAAATCGGAAAAAGGGATGGATCGTTGCAAAAATGCAGGTGAATTTGTTGCTAATTTGTTGCTGCATAAAAACAGTGAAAATTTTGAATTTTTTTCATTGGCGCCAAAAAAAAACACTGGCCACGTCAACTTAATTGTCGATTTTCGGTAGTGAAACATAAAAAAAAATTTGTTGCTCCTCACATCGTTCACTGGCACAGTGTAC
>CAJQZM010034964.1:14399-26221 GCA_907164665.1 Colias nastes
TTTTTTTTAATTTCGCTAATTTTTCATCGCCAGCTTTACGTACCTCACGTTGTTGCAGTTTTATTAGCGCGCCATCTGTCGGCGACGGGGCGCCATGATGCGAGCGACGCGGACGTAAAAAATGTCATAAACTCGTATATCAATTTGTGTGTCGCGCTGATAACACTTTGCTTTTAATAGAAAACATAAAGCAGGTTTTGTGTAGCGGATTTTCGGTACCTAATTGAATTTATTTAGGAGGTATTTTCAAGGTGGAACGCACGTCACGCGAAGTACGTTTTTTAATGTTAAATAGGTTCTTCTATTAACTTCTCTCTGAAATAATGTATTTGTTTACCTTCTTGGTAAAGGATAAAGATATGAGAAATCAGCAATATACAAAACACAATATAATGATTAGAAACGCAAAGAACAATATACCTACTTACAGAGAGAGTACATAAAAAACCTATGCATAAATTAAAATATAACAAATTAACTACTATTCAACATCTTTTTAAACATTTTACATGTACTCGTACGTACCAAATTTCAAATTTACATTATCTGTGCAAACCCAAAAACCATATTTTCTCAGCGACATTTTCGCGCGCTTTCGCCGCCATTTGCAATATTTGCATAACGTGTCAGCAATTTAAACCTATTTTTTCTTCTAAACTAGCGCGCTCTCGTGCAGGAGAATTCGTTAACTTTAATTTTATAAGCAAAAAACAGTTTTAATCTATTTTCATACAATTTTCAATGTTTGTTGTTGGGAGAGCAAAGAAAGCTAAATTTTGTATACATTTTCACGACATTTTCTCTCGAAGTGAAATTTGAAGAATTATTTTCAACTAAACAAGCTAAGAGCAAAAATATTTACGTACACGAGAAATAGAATATGGTGATAAATATACAAGGTAACTCATTGATACAATACACATAACTTTATAGGTCATTAATAACTAAAACATCTTGGTAAAATTATTCATAATTCCGTGAATTCCACGAACAATTTCCAGGTTTCATCAGAAAGATAATTTCCAAAGAACTCGTCAACAAGTCGGCGAGCCATCGACAAAGTTTAAGCTTCTTTTGAAACGGCAAGTGGTCCTTAACGAATAGTGAACCACCTTTCAATCATTACAAATGCTGCCTTGTTCCCCCAAATTCAACTGGGATCTTTCTATCAAAGTACTTATTTGCGAAAGTTAATACTTTCTGATCGTTTGAGAAACTTTCAACGTTTTGGCTGCCGGCTTTTGAAACAATTGTTTTTCGTGAATATTTTGAATATTCGCTTCGTAATTCTTTGCCGGTATAAAAGTAGTGATGGTTCAGAGAAATTGAACGTTCGAGATAAGAATTGAAATTTTTATTTCATGTGCAGAAAACATCATGCACAAATTATGACACCTGCAAACACGCAATAATGATGGACTGTTTAAAAAAAAATATAACCTGTTCACAGGTTGACGAAGACAACTTTTTGTCATCGAAACCATTACCTATTTTCTGAAGATGATACAATTAAAAAAATGCAAAACACTTTCCTCTTGCTTATTACAATCGTAATAACAATAATAAATATACCTATATCCTATAAAACACGCGTCACTCTAATTTGCTTAATAAAGAGACCGTGAAACCCACAAAAAGTGTCGTATATCGGTCATTCGTCCCAAGGTTAGAGGCATTGTTGGTCATCGACAGCAAAGCCGCAGCCGAGGGCACTCCTCACGAATAATCCTCTTACACACAAACCTCAGCCGCAGTCGCGTCGTAAACAGGCCATTGTTTAAGCCTTGGCAACTGTGAAATAGCAATGCTCTGTTCTGAAATCTGGAAACCAGATTCATTTGTCGAGGGATTTCTGTAGTTTTTTTGTCTGTAAAGATTTTGTAGTTCTTATCCATGTATTGGCCAATAAATATAAACATAAATTTTAATAGTGACATGTGTATAGAATTGCACTAAATAATGAGCAAGATTATTCCTCTCTGTATTCTTTTTGAAAATATAAATTATTAAGTTATCGTTTCCTTTTTTTTCTTGTCAAAAAAAATGTCAAAATTTTGTCGCAATAAAACATTTCCAACCTTTTACGTATCAAAGAAAAATATAGACGAGAAAGTAGAAATTCATTTATCCGCAGTCTCAGGATAAAAACATGCCTGAACGAGAAGTTTGAGTGAAAATTATTTATAAGCTCAAAACATTTGCTTTCAGAAACGCAGACGTGACAAAAAGCGGCACTTTGATAGATCGCCCTCGCTCCTATTGAATACTAATAGACCCTTATCAATTTCTGATAGAGTCCGCGTTGTGCCCAGCCTTCTAAATTCCATAAATTCATTATTCAGACCTCAAGCCTGTCAGTTCGCATTCCCCCCAATTTATCAAAGTGCTCGTTTTCACAATTTGAATATGAATATAGTTGTACCACGTTCTAGTAATGGATTGATGACGTCACTTTTATATAATTTCACGTACATGAGAACGGAAACTTATCAAGCTTCGGGTATTAATTTCAGTTCACCCGAGTCGGCTGAATATTGGCAGCGCTAAGGTTTAATTTAGGAGTTAATCATAGCTGGTTCACGTTTGCATTCTGACGAATATTTGAACAAAAACATAAAAATTTTAAATCTGTCGTGTGCAGGGTATGTTTGATTTTTCATATCACACACAATATCGGTGTTTTATAATTTAATAAAACGGAAACATATTTAAATTATAAAACATTCCAAATATTGAATTCATCTAGTAAAAACATCATCGATTTAAGTCAATTATTTACGGATACATAAACAAGATATTTGAAAATTTTGTAAATGCCATTGACATTCCCGAAGAACCGCAAAGTATTACAGTATTGTCCCTCATTCAAGAAATAAAAAGTATTATGTAACAAACAGAACAGCCGAAATATCAATAAAATAGAGAAGACAAGGTAAATTTTCTTCACCCGAGTCAGTTTTCATGATATCTCTATCAAATCTATTAGGGCATGAAATAATTTAGGGGTAATAGATATTTATTTGTAGTTGTACTACTTTTATATAAGTAAGTATAAATATTATAGCCAGGCAAAATCTCATTGTGCAAAGGTTTTTAAAATCATTCAACTATCTAAAATAAAATTTAAAATTTGCAGAAAAAACACGCCTTCTTGGCCGTTTGATCAAATATGTTGTCACAAAAAAAATTAAAAAAAAATTACACAAAAATTATGCGCCTCTTCCAACCATACAAATCAAAACATAACACCAAGATATCCACTACACTGAGTCTAAACCCACAAACGGACTAGAAATAAAACTCCTACATTAGTCACTGAACGTGAAAACAAAGAGGGTAGAAATAAAAAGCAATCCAGCTTGTGCTCAGCCAATTGAGTGCGGGAGGTAAATTGATTTGATTCTATTTGTGAAGTCGCTACTCAAGATGCGGCTTTTTCAATAGGGCTCGTACACAAAGCTTTTTATAAGGGCTGTATACACTATTCGTTTTTGATAATTTATGAATATTTTTTGAACAGTATTAAATATCTAATCAACTATAAATTTTTGTATGAATTGCAAAGCTGTGAAGATTGATTTCTAATATAGAATAGAATGTTTTCTCAAGTTAATATTTTTAACTATCAGTTAATTATTTCAATTAGAACCAAGTAAGAACCTACCTAAAACCTAATTAACTACATAAAGTTAATCACAAAGAAAATCTTTCCTCGCATCACTCTCCTATATTTCCGTAAAGTGAATCAAACAAAAGACTCTACACATTACATTACAGGGTTGCCTGGAAGAGATTGCTCTTGAGCAATAAGGCCGCCTTTTCGTGCATATGTGCCCGTGTATTTTTATTGTATAAAATTATGTTCTAAGTTTGTTGGCCCTGGTATGTATGTACAATAAAGCATAAAATAAAATAAATTATCTCATTCAATAATCCTATGAAGGTATCAGCTAAAGAAATACTCTTTGTATAAAAATGTTGTGGGCGGAGACCATAATGCAACATTATGTATTAGTTCTTCTTATAAGTTATTGGTTTTGTAATATCGTCCATCTAAGAGTACCTATCTCCAACCAGGTTCCTTAGAAGACATTAATTTTAGCAATAAGACCGCCTTTCTTATATTATATAGTTACATTTATAGTTTTTGTCTTTGTAGTACTAACTAAATAAATATTTTCTAACCTAAAAGTCAACATCTAGCTCACCAGATGACGTCACCGCACCATTACTTGCAACACAAAGCAATCCGAGTAAGTTCATGCCGGGTAGTCATTAATCAAGTAGATGGCTTATTTAGCGATACCGTTCAGCTTTCGAGCCAAAGCTTCGAATGTAGTAAAGAGAAAAACTGGAACATTCGCTAGCAAGATCTGTTTGAAGATATGACAGTTGCACGTGTAAAAACTTTAGGGAAATACGAATACATATACCTTATACCAATAGGCCTGGTAAATTCAACTAAAGTGAAACAGTACTTGCATCAGAATTTTCGAGATAGGAACCGAAAAAACTTTTTTTATAATTTTTTAACTACCTATACTTAATATTATAACTGAAGAGTTTGTTTGTTTGAACGCGCTAATCGCAGGAACTACTGGTCCGATTTGAAATATTCTTTCGGTGTTAGATCTCAGCCCATTTGTCGAGGAAGGCTATGGGCTATATAATATCATCACTCTAAGACCAAGAGCAACGCGGGTGAAACCGCGGGACGCAGATATCTTACAAGATATGGTCTAACCACATTATAAACCACACACAATTAATACAATGAACTAACCTTTCACAAAAAATGTGCCAATTATGATTGAAACGCAAATAAATTACATAATCGTTAAGACGGTCGCAATTAAAATGTATGCCCTCACCTCGAACATGGCATAATGCACCAACACTATGCGTAACCTACGTAGGTACTACTATATTTACTTGTGAACTTTCACAAATAATTGAGGGTCGAACCATTTATTTACTATGTAATTGATCAAGTACTAGGTCCATCCTGTAATGGTATTTGATATACATATGAGTGTAAATAAATAAATGAAAATTTCCCTTAACAGCTGTGCCTTAAAATCTCTTAAGATACTAAGCCTATATTTGACTCTTGTTCTTCAACTATTTTATTTACAAATTGCATTCAAAACTGTATAGTCGTTTTATAATCGTGAAAATATAACCGATATACAAACAAACTTTCGCATTCATAATATTAGTATACATAGACTAGTAGATATTACATACTTTTTACGTACGTTCTAGAGTTTTCCACGTGTCACATTAAGGCCTTAATAGGGGCTAGCGACCTTGCTAGGTGATTTACAAGGCGGGATCGGGGGACCGGCGGCGCGAATCTACCGTAGTAAAAGTACGTATAAAAATTATTAAAAAGATATTTGGATATGGAATCAAAATTTAAAACAACCATGCCCTGTGTTTCAATTTCATAAACACACTGTAAAAACACTACCATAATTGACGTTATATTGACTTAGCGTTTTGGTTTAAAGTCCAAAAATCGACCTCAGTTCATGATTTTTTTCCAAAAAACCTGATTGTAAAATAAACAAATTAAAACATCCATGCCCTTTATCATATTCGAAACTTTAATATACATTTTTTTTAGATATATACATTAAGAATCTAAGAAGAAAAACTATTATAACTAGAGTTAATTTTCGGTATTAAAAGGGAATTCTACCCGATTCAGGCCTTAAAGCATTTTCTGTGTGATTTTGTATTACAATGTAGTTTTGGAATGTTTCATTACGATAGTGCAGTCTGCAGGTGATAGTCGTAAACATTGTAAGGTCAAATTTCGACCACAGTGTGATCCTTGAATGTTTGTTACTCAACCACGCAAAATGTTGAAATAGATTTACTGCAGGTTTAATTTAAACACTAGCGTACCTAGTATAGATTATTTCCTAATTTTGACTTAGATGTGTCTGTAGGTAGGTATGTGCTTTTATTGAAATATCTATAGTGATATTGACCACACCACTGCAATTATCAATATGTCAATAAATGATCAGAGATACTCAAACAAATAGCGACATTCATCAATGCCAAATTACGCTCCAAACTTTACCACTTCAAAACTCATCCCCCACACAACTCCTACAAAAGCAATACGACAAAAGAAAATATTTACATAACAAATGCCAATCATACGGCATCATTTCCCCACAAACTCATAACCTTGACCCGTTTGGATCGTCTCCAAGCGATGACTGCGTGGTCCAACTTTCTCTTTTTCTTATCACGCGGTCAATGACACCAGTTATCTCAACATGGACAGTTGTTGCTTGTGTGCGTTTACACACAAGTATGTAACACACACAGAGACAGACTTACGCACACGCACGTCAAAATATTTTTTTCTTCATGGCTAGGTATTTGCCAGTGCCGAGTAATACCAAAGTACATATTATTATTTTCAAATATCGTCACGAAGTTTTTTTTATCTCCCCGTTAAATTATTATTGGTGGGTTTCTATTGGATTTAATCGATTTGTTTTACCGCATCTTTTATGCCTTGCTAAATCTGAATATATTTATTGTTAACTAAAATATTCATGAACTAATTGATGTAAACTATTATTTGTATACGTAGTATATTATTATTAGTCTGTGCTATTATATATCTAAGAAACCTGTTCAATTTGTAGAGAATGTTACAAAATAACTTACCAAACTTTGTTGTGTAAAAACAATACAGATTTAAGTTAATAATATTATTAACATGTTTAATAAGTAAAATCAATTTTATTTATAATCCGACCACAGCCTTGAAAAATAACTGCGTTAAAAACAACCGACTTCAAAAACAGAAAAGTAAAAAATAAAAAAGATTTGATATTATTAATTACTACATATTATTTAGATGTGCTATTTACTAAAAAGGTTTGATGTCGGTGCACGGGCTTAATACTAAGTGCTTAGTGTTTGGCACCGCAATTTGGCAATAATTTTTAGTGTATTTTTCAACACGAATCAAACGAGCCCAATCTCGATAAAATTGAGTCAATATATTACTGAATTCCTATGGCCACCTTCCGATTCCATCATCAAATCAGCTCTATGTCATGATAATGTTTCATCGCTATCCAATTTACATACTTATACAAAATTTCAGCTCAATCGGTTACCGGGAAGTGAATCAAAGTTACTTGCTACATTTCAATTAAGTCATCGAGTACAGACAAATATGCTCATAAAATAAAAACTACTGGGCCTATCCGAATAAAATTTTTATGGGACCAATTCGACACCATCCCGCATCGAACAAAAAAAGAATCACGTAAATCGGTTAAGAAACCTAGGAGTAATCGGTGTACATATATAAAAAAAAAAAAATTATACCGGCCGAATTGATAACCTCCTCGTTTTTTTTGAATTCGGTTAAAAACGCAGCGCATGTAAGATACCGGTCAAGTGAGAACTCAAGAACATCGTCCGACTAAGTTTGTAAAGTGCATCTTAGAATTATTAAAACCAATGCCAAAGTTAATACAGTATTCGATAAAAGTTTTAATTGATTGCAATTTGAACTTAAATTGAGAATTTCTAGAGATTATTACTTGAGAAATAATCAAATTACTGAACTGTATTTAATCAACAAACGTATTAACTAGGGGTGCATCCGATACCGATACCGATACCGATATATCGGCGATACTTCGGGTTAGCCGATATATCGGTATCGACGATATTTTTATGACCGATTCAACGATACTTTTTAATTAAAAATTTAGTGTAAACGAGCGTGTTGTCTCGTCTATTCCGTTGCAAACGAGGCATGAACTATGCTCGGGGAAACCCCGCGCTTGTGAGTGTGTTGTTGAGTTGTCCCAATATATCGAGAGATGCAAATCCATTCGTTTTCTGGCGCAATGACGTTTTATACCCAAACTTGAAAAAAATTGCGCAAAAGTTCCAAATGAGTTCTGTTGCATCTGAGATACTATTTTCCAGCGCAGGTCTTATTCAAACAGACTTGCGAAATCGCCTTTTCCGCAAAACTTAAGATTACTTTGTTTTTTAAACAAAAATCTTATCAATGTTAATTTTAATTACTAAAATTTTTAATTGCCTAATTATTAACCTATGTCTCTACTTTTTATATTAATAAAAGAAAAATCTGACTTGTGATTTATTTATTATACCTTCATTTTTGAATTCACAGTAAGCGTATCGGTATCGGTATCGGTATCGCCGATATTTTTATAAGAGTATCGGTATCGGTATCGTATCGGCGAAAAGGTGTATCGATGCATCCCTAGTATTAACCATTTATAATTTAAATTTGCTAAATTAATAAGAATAAGAATCCATAATTCGTACAAATTAAAATCCAAAAATTCGAAACCATAAAGAAAGAAAATTAAAAAAACAATGTTTAAAAACTTACAATAGCCATAAAGCACACGAACAGCTCCAACGTACTTGTATCCGGCCGGTTAGAAAGAAAAAAGAAAAAGTGAAAAAAGAAAAAAACGTTCACAGTTTAAAAATCAGGACACGTTCACAGTATTCATTTCAACTTCTAACAATGAGCACAACTTCATCAGGAAGAATTAATTAAAAGTTTAAAAACGCAAAATTTTAAACGATATGATTTTAACGAGTTCGTTAACAAGCCCCGATAATATCTAGTTAGTTTTAATTAACATGTTTATCAGCTGTGATAAATTTTATAACGCAATTTCACTAATTATGTACCACAAACAACGATAGATTGATTTAGTTAATTTTGATAATGTAAACGCGCTTTATCAATCACTGTAAATTGCTTTAAAATAATTGGTTCTTATCAATTATTATCGTATTTATTAAAATTTAAATGGTCTCATTATTTTTGTTAAGATTAAAAGATTTATAAGGATTAATTAGGAAAAAAAAATATTTTCGATGTGCCCACAAAATAGCCAATGTGGAACGTGAATTTGTTCAAAGTGAACGACAACGATCGAGATCTCAAAATTATTAATGTTTCATTTGTCAAAATCTTGCAGTTTGCTTAAGAAGTTTTTGAAAAAATATACAGATATGCTGATAAATAAACAAAATTTAATGATATCCTTACCATAAAATCATTGAATATCAATTTACAGTACAAGGTTTAAAAGCAAAAAATACTTTAATACGATTATAAATAATAAAATAAAAATAAAAATCATTTATTGAACAAGGTTCCTTACATCATAATATAGACCCCAGACTCCCAATATAGCTTTCGCTGTGTTTCAGGAGTCTGTGCCTTCCCGATACATTACATCAGAATAGTTCAATAGTAATTAGTTACAAAAGAAAAAATTTTTACTTAATGTTGACAAATGAAAAATAATAATAAATTATAATAATATTTAAAACAATTTAGTTCCATAATATTTAGCAATTAGAATAATTAAGACAATTAAAATAATTAATACAATTAAAACAATTAATACAATCAAAATAATTATTTGACTAGTTAGTATTTTATAGAATTAAAGATTAAAAAAAAATGTGTATTTTGAAGACGTAGTGTAGGTAGGGTGTGGGTGTGTGGGTGTGTGTGTGTGTGTGTGTGTGTGTGTGTGTTTGTATGTGCGTATGTATGTTTGAATAATGTGAGAGTTCATTATGAGGCTTATTATATTTTCAATACATTCCAATGTCGTTTTTAACAAATAAAATAAAGTTTATAGAGACAGTAAAAAAAAAAAAAAAATCACATTTTAAATTAATTATTATAAGTCAATAAAATTAAAGAAAATTATTTTTTTCCATTATAATATATTTGGTGTTTGTTTTTTATATGTGGGCGTTAACAGGTGCTCCATTTCAGAATAATCGAGTGGTAAAAGCCATTCTTTTAGCTTTTGTATCATTTTATAATTAGTGAGAGCAAAAGCATTTTTAATATATAAACTGAAACGATTATAGAGGATGGATGCTAGGTAATAAGACTGCCTTTGTGCAAAGCGAGTCTTAGTGTAAGGTACAGGAATATATAATAGTTACATTGTTTGCTTTAAATTATAATCTTCAATCATGAATTTAATCCAAATGTTGATATAGTTTTGTTTCAATAGTTAATTAATTAGTAGATCCCTATAATAATTGAACCAACAACCATTTATTTGCTAACTAGTCTCAATAGGTTTAAGTACCTACTATTATTATAATCATATCATAATAATTGTTGGAATATTTTCGTGTAATACCTTTTAATTTTAATTGTTCAGTGAACAAAAAGATTTATTTCTTTAACTCTTTCATATGACACACATAAATATTTTATTTCCGTTAAAAATGATGTTACGTCTTCATCAACAAAAACCTGAGAATACGCTAAAAACGAAAAATGTAACAAAATTTTCAGTATTTGTCCTGCATTAAAAATCCGTAACAACCTCTGTAATAATAACTAGTAATAAAAAAAACAAGTTGACATAAATCCAAAATTGGCGTGACGTTCCATTTTCAATTTTGACATTCGCGCGTAAATTACTTTTTTCATAATCACAGGCACGGGTCACGACAATAATACGGCCGGATTCGAGGTGTGGGGCAGATTATAGCGCATCCACACGATCGATACACCGCATAGCAATCTTTTACATTTCACTTTTAATAAATTAGTTTTCGTTCGTGCGAGGCGATATATAAATTAAAAATTCACGTGGATGTTTGATTAACATCTTTGAATTTTTCGCTTTTTCTGTTGATAAAGTTGCTGAAATAATGAAATTGTTTCATTAACAGGCATCTAGTCTACCCTTTGCATGCACGAGGACCTTCCTACATTTAAATTAGTTGGCAAAACACCAAACTACCGCCTGACTGGTTAAACTATTGTACAAGCTATCAGGCGAATTGCATTTGTTGCACTCGCATACTAAAAAAGGGAATTAGGGGAAATTAGAATAGGGTTTCTGGGTCATCTTGAGATACTCTCGTTTCAGAACTTAATCTTGGATTTGTCGAGCTTCGTGAGAACTGAATCACGGTAATGCGAGAGATATTTTCGAAAAAAAAATTTAAGGTGATTACTAAACCTAGCGAATTGGAATGGCTGACCCGTAAAACAAAATCAGAATTATGCATTTCTGCTATATTGTTTTTAGTATAACCACAACATATTATATTCATACAAAACATATCATAGTATTTTAGAGCATTGTTTATGCGTCCTACAATTCCTAAAACGAGTAATTTATGAAATTAAATTATTGCTACACTATAAATTCTATAGTACATCCTATTAAAAGCCTACTCGTATAAATCTAAATCTGTACGCCTACGAAATACAATACGTACCTATACATACATTAATATCAACATACATTAGCCCATTCTCCCCTCAAATTATACCTGGGGCACTCAAAAGTCCCTTATTTCCCCACAATCGCCAGCATTGCCCGTTATCCCCACTTAAATACCATTTAATGATACCATTAACGTGGGCATGAAATAGCTGTGATATATTATAATTATTATGAATGCCGCCAAATTTACATTTCGGCCATGATGCAGGTATGGAAATTCAGTAGCCAAAGAATTTAAAACACAATGAAATAACTAATGTCTGCTATATTGCTCTAGCCTCTATATATAATAAATTATTATAAGAGGAAATATTTAATTGTTTGTTACAATTTGGAATATAATAAAGATCGATTTAAATGATCAACATAAGCTGCATTTCTGTTTGTCCCCGATCAACGAGCGAAGCCGGGAAAAGATGCTTTTTGCTTGAATAAAACTTAACCATTCTTCAAATAATTTTTTTTTTTTTTTTTTTTATATAAGAGGAGGCAACAGAGCAGACG
>CAJQZM010034965.1:0-15110 GCA_907164665.1 Colias nastes
TTTGCAGATTTTCGGCGGTATGGCGACCATTTGGAATCGTCCGAAAAGTATGGCATGGCGATTTTCGTAAATAGCTGCACGACGATGGTTACCTGTGCAAAAGTTAGCCTGGTACAAATGGTTGAATTGTTTTTTTTAAATCAACACATTCGCGTCGGTATGGCGGGCTGTAAGTCACACCGGAAAAGTATGGCATGACACTACCGCCTACTTCTTTTTTATGGGCTATCGGTAAATTCTAAAATTTTTGTATTACAAATTGTTTGACTTCGCTATTTTTCCGACGAGTTCGACTAACGCCCACGCGACTAAGCCGCCGGTACCAGCGTTCACACCATCGTTTTTCTTTTTGTCATTGCGTACTAAGACCCCTGTAGAACCGCCATCCTGTTACAAATGACTCGAAATTTTGTGTCAATATCTCCCGGTCTAGTAGTTTAATTGTTAAATTTTGTATTTGTTGATTGTTGTTATTATTTGTATTGTTATAATATTTGTTGAAGTGTTTAATTTGTGTGTAAGTGTTGTAACTTTATATTGTTAATTCAAAATGGCTCCAGTGTTAAAACATGGTCGAGGCAAGCCTTTGACTTCTCAAACTAAAGAATTAAACTTTAAATGTCGTTTCTTTTTCAGGTTAGTAAATTTTTCATTTTAGTAACATTGTTAGTGTAAAAGTTATACGTATGTTAAATGTGCAAATATTAAAATAAAGTCTCATCTTTTTCAGAGGAGAAACACATATAGTTTAATTTAAAATCCCTTATATACATATATAAAATAAAAACTAAAAATAAAATGTTGTTTTATTTTATTTGCTGACCATACACTACTACAAACGCAAAAATTTCTCCAAGCTAATTTACCTGTATGTATTTCAAAAGACCATGACTTTTGACAAACACATCTTTCATCAGTTGCATACCATCACCCTTTCACATCAAAGTCTTACCTACAGAAAAAATAATAAACCCCGACAATATAAATAACGAAGCAATCTATATGAGGGGGAAAACGTAACACTTGTCGATTTACGTTACACATAAAATCCCATACCACACTAGGAAGCATGTGAACTGTCATATATTTCGATATAGCGGTAACATCTCAGGTTTTATTCTATTTGCAAAGTCTTTGGTTATTATACCTTTCTTTTTAGAGCGTAATTTATTGGTAATTTTATTATTTCATCAGATGCAAAGAGAGACATAATATTAGAAAAATATACTTATCTTTCACTTATCTCGATGACTTTTTAATTATTTTTAGAGCTGTGAGAGCAATATGACCCACGGAAATGTCCAGGAGAACTGACATCTTATTTTTAACTGTATATACCTATTCTAAAACTTATTTGAAAATCAGCCATGAGAAAATATGTGAAGTAAGTACTGTTTTTATGAACCTTGATCACCTGATATCTGGAAATTGGCCCATTGACCAAGCTAGCGGGTAGGCGTACGATGGTAGCACATAGTAACACTAGCCAATCGTCCACATTTCATCCGTCAGAAAATAGGTGCGGTCTGGCGGCCCTGGGATCTTACTCTATATCCACTTATCTTACAAACTGTCAGTGTTGTTTAAATCAGTCACTTCTTGTATCTTTCATATACTTCTTTATCTCAATGAAATAATTTTATCTAATGAATGAAAGAAGCAAAGTCTTAAATTCAATGTCAAATGATTTTCATTAATAAGTTAGAATGAAGCGTGGGTTAAATTCTGCGATGCAGTTAGCTAAATAAAATGCTCGAGTAAATACTACACGTGTGTAAAGTGGTTTAATTATTTGCATATGCCTCGCAAACCTGAATTGAAATTGAAAATTTAACCCTGTGAGATGGAAAGAGAGCACATATTACCTTAAGAATGTCAATGATTTGACATTAAGAAAATATAAGGACGCTAAAGAAAAGCAAGTAAAGACTGTAGTTGGCGATTGTTTTTTATCAATCGATATAATATCACTTTTAATACAATGGAATAGAGTTTCTTATCAAACGATTGGATCGTTGTCTTCATAGAATATATAAGTAGCTGATTTAATCATGGCCGCCATTTATTTCGCAATTTTGAGGCACGAAAATAATTTGCAAAATCAATAAGCGCCAAACGCGTTATTGTTAACGCCCGATCTTTAGGGACCATAAAATTTTATTATTACACCAGTTAGCTGTAATGAAGGCAGCCTTTATACCTCCGACAACAACTAAAATTGATGATGTTTATAAATTGCTTCGTTTACGTTGCTTGCTGTGTACGAATTTGAAGACTGTACTGATTCGAATCTAGGATGTACCGAGCAATGTATTGTGTTCAAAAGTTCTTCGTAGGTAGGTCGTTTAGTTTTGAGTTATAACTTATAAGGTCCTGTCAGATCGTTAGAAGTTTGTTATGGTAAGCTATTAGGTACTATGGACTATACTTTGTATATGTGAACCAACATATTGTATGTGTTTTAATGGTTTACGTAATTAGACTTATAGCGTTAACTGGTGTGGCATAAAATGAGAATAAATTACTGTGACGATATGATTTTTATATATAATACGGCACGTGCTAAAATGTTATAATGTTACCTCTAGGTATGGGAGAAAATATTTGAAAATAAGCAGTTTATATACTCGATTATTAAAAACTAGGTACTAATAGAATTTATGAATACGATACAGACATTCCAAAAAAGCTATTTAGTGATAAAAAAAACGCAATGTTTATTTCGCAATTTCCCACAGAACATGGATATACAAAGATATTTTATTAGTGGTCTTCGCTTGATGTGAGGAGACCTCCTCACAACACTGAATGTCCTAACTCCCATTCGAAAATTCGCACAAAGAATTTGCTTGAAGCGCTACTTGGCTACAGCTAGCGCCAGCTTTTGTCACTTACCATGAGTTGATGAATGCATTTTCTGTCATAAAAATAGCATAGACAGAATTTTACGTTCAATGTCAATGCCTTCGCTTAACGCAGGTCTTTTGTAAAGAATGTTTACTCCGTGCCAGACGGTGCATTCATGCCTTACATGGGCATTTAAGCTTGCTTGTATTATTTTTTAATATAAGGATTAAGGTATTTAAACAAAATAAACGTGAGTTAATTCGTGAATAGCGTTTGAATTCCTTTGTTAAATAGCGACTTACCTTTCAAAAAGTTCTTTGTAAGTAGATAGTATTGAATAATAGCAATTTTCTTTGCAAATGTTTTAAAGTCGTTAGATACCTACTTGAAAAGCCGTTAAATCAAAAAGGTGGGCTATATTTTATTCCTAAAATTATTATCACATGAACATCTGCTTCAATGCTTGCCTACTTTATTAAATGGAATATAAAAATAAAAAGATTCTTCACGAATTTCATTTCTAATCAATATATCGGGAGCTATACAATAGCGTAACAAAAACTTATCCGATAAACTTTCCCGTTCCGAATAACAAAGAATCGAATAAAACTGTATCTTAATTTGAGGGACAGACAAGGTTACAAAGAGGCAAAACACTCCATCGATCTCCGATCACAAAATTGACTAGAACATTATTATTCATCGAGGAGTCGCATAAAATTGGCGTCACTTCACACTTAACATAGTATAACGAGAAAAGTAAGTTATCTTCGAACAAAGGTACATCGCGCCGCGGCCGTTTGTATGCACGCGGAGCGCTTTGCCACGCCCTTCGTTCATGTACGTATAACGCAAGCTTGACGCACGCACACAACGCCGCTCGGTTCCTTCTCATGGACCTCTCGTGAGGGCCACGCCATTGCTGTGAGCGGTCGGTATTTGTTTATACAATTATTTAAAATACCAATGTGACAAGTGACAACCCTGCGCCTCGCGAGTTTAGGTACCGTGCGCTCCTAAACGCCGGGAGTTTGCCTACTTATCTCTTTATACTATGCACTTAACCCTCTTAAAATTCAACTCGCGAAGTTTTTGCATTGAAAGCACCAATTACCTGACATTCGGAGCATGTGTGAACTATGATGTATTAAGTGGTTTGCTTGATTAACCTGTGGATTTTTGAATTATATGCAGTCAGAACTCAGAAAAATCAGGTTGATATGTGCAAAAAACTGGTCAGGTTTGTATTGCAGGATATCACATCTTAATATATATAAATCTCGTGTCACAATGTTTGTCCTCAATG
This sequence comes from Colias nastes, assembly GCA_907164665.1. Lineage (NCBI taxonomy): Eukaryota > Metazoa > Arthropoda > Insecta > Lepidoptera > Pieridae > Colias > Colias nastes. The sequence goes on from CAJQZM010034965.1 coordinate 4,154, forward strand.
GACTCCTAAACCACTTAACCGATTATAATAAAATTCGCACACCATGTGCAGTTCGATCCAACTTGAGAGATAGGATAGTTTAAACATGTAGGTACCACGGGCGAAGCCGGGGCGGACCGCTAGTCACATTATATGTTTACGTGTGAAATATTATAAGCGTATGATAATGTACTACAAAATTTTGATTATGGAGATTATCATTAATATATTGTATAATAGTTAGGCTGCTGTTTTGATTTGTACAATAAGATAAACTGTATTGTGTGTACTGTATAGACTATAGATCATTATAATTACAATCTATACTTATTTATAAAGCTGAGAGTTTGTTTGTTTGAACGCGCTAATCTCAGGAACTACTGGTCCGATTTGAAAAATTGTTTCGGTGTTAGATAGCCCATTCATCGAGGAAGGCTATAGGCTATATATCATCACGCTAAGAGCAACAGGAGCGAAGCCACACGGGCGAAACCGCGGAGCGCAGCTAGTAATTTATCATAGAAACATGTTATAATTGGTTTACATCTTGAAGTCATTGCAATTGAATTATGAATATTTAAACCATTTATGTTTTCATTTATAGACTTCGATAAATTATACTGCTTAGAACTCCATACAAAATCTACGTCTATACGTAGAGAATATTATTATATTCTAATTAATTCTTCTCAGTACTAATTTACTTACATAATATTGAAAGCACAGTGATTGAATAACGAGAACTGTATTTCGAAGAATGGATTGTTATTGATATCCTATGAACACAATTTACCTAGTATAATTTTAATTTAATACGTTATTACATAAATAACATGAGATTACGCGAATCGAGACGGTTTTAATATTAAATACTATAATTAATGATTTATGACGAAAATTGTGACATTATACTATTGCGAAAAGCACAATTCTCTGTTTAATTGTTTAATGAAACTATTAACTGTGTAAATCTGTAAATGTTTGCATTAGAATTATGTATATTTTTGTTTTTGAATAGGTATTACGATTATATCTTTACATATCCTAAAAAAGGAAGCTTATGGTGTCAGTATTTTTATAATAGTACTTGATTTCAAAGGAAGACCCGCATAGTTCCCGTTCCCGTGGGATTTCCGGGATAAAACCTATCCTATGTGTTAATCCAAGTTACCCTCTATATGTGTGCTAAATTTCATTGTAATCGGTTCAGTAGTATTTGCGTGAAAGAGTAACAAACACACACATCCTCACAAACTTTCGCATTTATAATATTAGTAGGATGTACATTAATCTTTTTAGTCTTTAAAGCTTCTAAAGCTTGTTGTTTGAATTCTAATACCAAAATGATTAGTTTCATTATCCAGCAGTACCCCAAGCGAAACGGCCGTAAGTCGCAAGTAAACATTATTGGTAGTTCGATCGAAGTACTTGTAGGCGAGTCAATTTTTCGCGCTATTTCACCTGTCCCCGCCATCTGTGTGTCCACTCAACTCTAGTGTACTAGATCTGATCGATAGTGTAAACGGGACCTTATTTTCCTTGGTATGGAGTGCTAAAGTATGGTTGGGTTCGCGATCTTGCGACTTTAAAATGGTGCTTGCGTACAAATTGGATTTTTAGTAGAAATAAGGCTAGTTTCAATCCGCGACTCATTATACTGATTTGTAACTTTTTTTTCAATCTTTTATTTATGGGCTTTTAAACAATTGATCATGGCAGCCCCATTGCAACAAACAATCTTACTTACTAAATACAAATCAATTAAACATATACAAAAGAGAAAAATATGAAGACTGATTTGTAACTTATTTTGTAAAAATGTAAAATAAATAGATATCAGAGATTTAAATAGGCGAAGCAAATAAAGTCCTTGGTTGCAATGACTCAATAAACATCAAAATAATTATTACTAGCTGGCCCGGCGAACTTCGTACCGCCCAGTCAATGAATGTAGTGTTAGGTACCTTATAGCTGAACTAATTCAGGCTTTGATGAACGTAATATAATGATACAAAATAAATATTAATAGAGATAAATGGTTGATATGTACCAAATAGAATTATATTATGGTGAATAGTACATATAGAAAGATATAAAAAAAAAAATATTTATTTCTTTCAAACACTTGTATTAAACTTTGTAGAAAGATATAAAAAAAAACAATATTTAATTCCTTCAAACACTTGTATTAAACTTTCATTAAACTATGTTGTGCAGCCTGGGTTGCACTCGGATTAACTATTTTCATCAAAACACCTTGTGGTAAACGACAATCTTTAACTTTTGTCGACCACAAAATTGTTCCCTTTCACTTTAGTTGTGACTGTTCTCATCATCATCATTATCATCTGGCGGACGACGTTGATACAGTGGATAACCATCGTTGCTTGTGATGGGACTCTGGCACCGTCGATTTTCGTGGATACCGTTTGGAACACTTGCCGTCGACCATGCACGGTGATTGGCGGTTCATGGTGCCGTGCCACACAGTCCATGTAAAATAAAATGAAAATTATAATTTAATTTATTATCAAAAAAAAAAATAAAAAAATAAGTACTTCAAACATGTTCAACATTCTATCTTTGAAAAAAAAATGTTTAACATGAATTACCTTAAATGTCGGATTATATCCGTGCTCTTCGATAATTTCCGCCCCAAATGAAGTCATTTGAAAACAGACATTGTATTTTTGAGTATTCGCTAAAAAATGTTTTGATTCCGGTGTTTCACCACAAAGCAAGGAACGCAGTGGCTCTGGTGGGGGAACCAATAATGGCAATTTCACTTTACCACTAAGACAACACAAACCAGGTGTTTCTCCAGAAAACTTCAATGCGCCACAATGCTGGCAAACAACGTCCATTGCACCAATGCATACTAAACGACTATAGTCGATAGTGCAATCATATAGAAACGCTGCTCGATTCAAATCATTTTGAATATTAACCCTCTGTTGATCTGTACGATAAGCTCGACGATTTCTCATTTCTAACCTAGCCGTTTCACGGGCTGCCTCTATTTGCGCTTGTGTTAGAGAAGCTCGAATTATGGCCCTTCTTTGCTCTATACTAACGCGGTGCACTTCTCGTGTAATTTCGCGTTCTTGATCAGATATTTGACTCGCGATGTTCCGTTGTCTAATTGCATTACGGCTTCGATGGGAAAGGTCAGATCTTCTTGGACGTGGCATTGTTATTAATAGTAATACTGAATATGTACTCGTACAAAACCACACAAAACAAAAAGCATAAACTAATATCACAATTTGTTGTAATCTGGTCGTTTGGTTCTCAACAAAATAATATTATTTGGTTCAAATCCATACAAAATCTCGAAAACAATTTTTGAATTACTTGTCAGATTTATTTTATTTTTCCTAAAAAAACCAACGGCCATTCCATATAACGTTTTCCAACTATAAAAACTCATTTCAAACTCGGACACAATTACTTTAAAAATTATTTATAACTATTATAATGAATTTTTCATAACACAATGCATTTAAAACAGCTTTCAACTTTTGTAATTGATTTAAAAAAAATCACACAATAGATTAATCACGCTTTTAGATTATTTTACACAAAATACTTTTTTGAACGCATGAATGTCAAACATTATTTTCCGTATTTGACAGGATTGACAACTAATGATTGACATGTACGAAAATCAAAATTTTCGGAAAATATTTATTCGTCTAGTTTTTGTTGTTTTTATGATTTATTCTTCTATTCTGGGCGGTGACAAATCCAACAAATCCAAAACCATGAAAATTGGTTCAGCAGATCTCGAGTTATAAGTGTTGGAACATACAGACTTTCTTTTATATATATAGATTAACAAAATTTAAAAAGCATTAGAGTAAATGTCCTCTTTTAAAAAGAACGACTTATACACTTACAATGATAAAAAAACGACGTGTGGCACTCGGGGACTGCCGCGGTAAAGCTATTGCATGCTATGCCTTCAAGCCACACCTCCGCCCGTCGGAGTGGGGAGCGTGAGGTTTTTTCGTTACGGAATTTCTCGATTCGGTCCCCGCGTTCAAGGCCCGCGATAGAAGCTATGCAATAGCTTAAAAAATATCCTAACTACTTGACCATCACAGTGATTACATCTCCCCATTATATACTTGATTGGTAAGAAAACTTATAACTACAAAAAATCGACCAGTACCGTCATATCCTCCAACATTGCCTTTCCAGCCTATCTTTGCCCAAATAGAAATTTTAACTTTCCCGAGTGTTTATGTGGAGTAGCATGACATTTAAGACTTGTTTTGTTTTTTGGTAGAAAATTAAAGTCTTTTCTCGCAACACTGATTAGATAGCACATGTATAACGTCAATCAGTCTGCTGCTACATGTCGACAAAGAAGGAGGTGTTTTGGTGGTGCCAAATTTTTCTAAAAAAACTTGTCTCTGATCACTGGGAATCAATTAGAATACGTGAATATTTCTTATTATTTATTAAACTAGAATATAAAAAAGGAGGTTATTTGTTATTTCCAAGCAAAAATACGTAGTATTATAGGAGTTTTGTCGCTGGGTAATGTTAGGTTAATAAACGTAGTGTGACCTATCCCAACATTGCCCAACCGTTTTGAGGTGCTAGGGCTGACACATTTTTAACAGACTTCTCAAATAGGTAGCAAGGTAATTTTTTTTAGGTATAAATTAAGTACACAGCATGTTTTTTCTTTTAGGTACCTAGGTAGGATTGTACGAGTATGTATGTCTACCTAGGTACTTTTTAAATGTTTAGTAGAAGTTACGTATAGGTACATAAATATTCATAATTTCAGTTTCATTTTAAAGATATACCTAGAAACAGTACGAACGCAATATTATTGCATGTGTACCTACCTATTACTTGTTACCCACCTACATATTTTATTAAACTTAATTTTTTCATCCTTTACCTAGTTGATTTTTTTGTGACAACCCTAAACCCTAAAGATTTTTGTATGAAGATTGTGAGAAAATTACACCTAACTTTGCCCATACAATTTAATGAAGATCTACTTATTTTGGATCATTTTTTGTAAGAGATTCGGCATCTTTGCCTTGTCTTGTACTTTGTCTCTTAAAAACAGCTACGTAAGTCTTAAAATGGCTGAAATATTAAAGGTGGGCAAAGTTGTATACTTTTCCACCTTATTTCGCCCACCTCTTTCTTCCTTATTTTTAGAGAAACTATTAAGAATATGATTATTTCAAGTATATCTATTCATTCTAAATTCAATTCCCTACTCAAATAACAGCATCAATTCTGTCCATATTTTGTTTTTTCTTGTATATGATCAAAACACTGTGAAAAGCGGGCAATGTTGGAGGATATGACGGTATTCAATCGAAACTCCACAAACAAAAACACCCCAAACGAGTGACAACACTATATTTTATAGCTGAAACTTCCACATATTCCCAAGGCCCTTGTGGGATTGAGAATCTTTTTCACTCTGATTGAGCGAGCGCTTTGCAATTATAATTCGGGTTCGGTGATCGAGCGACCCCTCAGAATCATCGGATTTTATTGTAATAGAAATAGATGATCATATTTTATGGTTGGATTTTCGTTTCGATGTGTGTTTATAGGCCTTTGTTCTTAGCGTGCAACTTAGTACATACTGTTGACATAATTCTTATATTACTTTTATTTCTGGTTATACGTAAATTCTGTGTACTTAGAGACTCGTATTATTTCGTTTATTAATTACGAATTAATTTTCTAGTTTATAATCAAACTTTGAAAATATAATGAAAATATTTTGAATATTTAATTTGGAAGCATGTGAAGCTTGAGTGTGGAAATTGATATCTTATCTATACTAATATTATAAAGAGGAAAGGTTTGTAATTATGTATGTATGTATGGTTTTCACGCATAAACTACTGGACCGATTTTGATGAAATTTGGCACAGACAATCTTTAGACCCTGAGAAAGAACATAGGCTACCTTTTATTGCGAAATATGTACCACGGGCGAAGCCGGGGCGGACCGCTAGTGTAATTATAAAATTTATTTCTGGTCTGTACGTAACATATTATACTGTTTTTCTTTTGTTTTCTTGTAAACGCAAAATAATGAAAGATACTATCTATAATTATCTTATATATAAAATTTCCGTGTCACAATGTTAGCACAGATGTTAGTTACCATACTCCTCCAAAACGGCTGGACCGATTCTCATGAAATTTTCTGTGCATATCGGGTAAGTCTGAGAATCGGCCAACATCTATTTAAATTCATACCCCTAAGTGATTAGAGTAAGGCAGAACAGCGTTTGCCGGGACAGCTGCTAGTATTATATTATTAATTATAAAAAGGAAATTCGCTTTCAACCAGTAAATGCAAAAATTAATACTTTGGGCTTTAAGTAGAGGAATGAAAAATTCAATAACAAAATTCCATAGTAGATTTGAAATTATTTGTCTATCAAATCCAACGCCGTCATAGATGTATATTTTGGAATGTATGGCACAAAGAGATTCCATTTCATCCATTGTCACTGCTGTATTAAATTCCTGCTATCAAAAGTTTCACAATACAAGAATAACTAAATATCAAAACTGTATTTCTGAAATTCTATGGCAAGACCTAATTTTTAAAAATTCGTTACACAGAGATGTAATTCGCTAGAGTCTTTATGCCTAAACATACTACATTACCTTTGGATTACCTTACACATACTAATTACTAATGTTGTTAGCACTTTTCTTTTTTTCATATACCATTAATTCAGTCATGCATATATAACATTGCACCTATTTTTAAGTTTTTAACACAATAAACATTATACTTTTCCATACAGAATTATAGTATATACCTAGTAGTAGTAGTACCTAATAGTATATAGTTATACAAACCTTACTCCTTAAAGATTTGAAACATACAGGAAAAATCGAGCAGGAAAAACAACGCAACGTCAGAATACATCAGTATCCACAAAATATTAATGGATAGCCCTGATACACATTTCTCCTCGAAATATCACGAATATATTTTTTATTTCACATAGCTTATAGCATTCGAATAAGTCGTACGGAAGCGCTTTTCAAAATTCATACAGGTTGCAGCAAAATATCGTAGGTTCTGAATGTTTTTACTATTTTCGTACCAAACTACGTGTTAGCTCTGACGTTTGATTGGTGGACTTGAATGTTTCATAAATCTTTGTTAGACTAGCCTAAATATCACAGGTTTCAGCTATTTTTGTGTCTAAGATCCGTTATATCTCTATACTTAACTCTAAAGGATGAAACAAAGTGCTGCCTGCTGTAAGTTCCTTCTATAATATGCATGTTTAGATCTAACTATAATGTTAGGGATTTCCTTGCGGTTTCTTTTAACATAGAGTATAAATATTCTATGCTTTTAATACATAGAATGGTTATAAGTAGAAGATTTATTAATTTTTTAAATTTTAGAAAAAGCCGTGAAGTCGCGGGCAGGGCTTACATGTTTTTGTTGTTGATAGAGTTACTAAACTAGAATGACATTTCAAATACGTAGGTACCTACATATAAAAAGTGGCTGACTTTTCTAAGTAATATGGTACAATACAAAAAGCTGTAATCCATGACATTACATCATAAACACAAAATGATAAGGTCATGGTAACAGCTATTTGTGTATGTAAATATTATGAATATCTTATTTTCTTTGCTCACAATACTTTGTTCTCACCGCTTAATCTTGGAAACAAATACGAAAGACAGATCACTTTGTTTAGAGAGTTGTTATTTCTCCCTTTTGTTATTTCTGCTTGTATTTTTAATATGGCAATTGATATAAAATGTTATTTATATAGTCTTTTGAATTTTGGTGCAATACGGTAGCAAACTACATAGTTGACACTATGGTAGTAAATACATAACATATATTACATTCGTTTCTTTTGAGATCATTTAATATTCCTTATCATATCTTGAAGGTATAGCCATAGATAGGTATTGGTATATTAAATAGGTTTAGCATTTGTTGCAACAACGTTTCTCTGTCCCTATTTCCCTATGTCCAAAGGGACATAGGGAAATAGGGACAGAGAAAGCGACTTTGTTTTATACTATGTAGTGATGATGCAATATGTAGTTATAATTCTATTAAGTTGATTATTATTGGACAAATTGCATTAACCTTCTATGATTCAATTCATTGCATTTTAATAATAGCTCTTTAATCCATAGACCATCTCCTATTACGCAGTACTGTGTGTGTGTGTGTGCACTTTCCTTTATACATCGAAAAAAAAAAACGATTCAACATAACAGTTTATAACCCACATATACCTGTACCTACCTATATCTATACCTATCACTATTTGACGGTATCAAATTTGAATAAAGCGGTATATTCCACATTTTATTGGACGACTCCGGTCCGAATGTCCGTTAATAGCATGCACTGCCCGGAATATATTATCCCTTATTTTTATCATTCCGTGATAAAATTCCCCGCTTTGGTATTTGAAAGAGACGTGTTATGTTAGGAAATTAATTTGCTCTTGATTGTATAATCTATAAAAAATAGTCTGCAATGCTGTTTGTTTTATCGTAACTTTTTTTTTCAGAACTACTTGGGGACTTAAAGCGTCTGGCAGAGTAATGGTCCACGGAAAGTGTCTGGCAATGAAAATCAATATATTTCGTAATTATATTTTATTGAATAATATAAACTAAACATTATAATTTATGAAACTAAAACCGTATTTTTATGTTATCCTTCATACTTTTTGATGCCCCACATTTCCTGTTTTTGAAAATATAAAAGGTCTGGCAGACCTGGGCACTTGGTTCACAATTATATAAAATAACATATATATTTGATGGCATCATACATAAAATCGCGACGCCGGCTATATAAATATTTACTTTGGGATTTTCAACAATAATATGTTTTCCTTACTTTACGATCATGGAAAACACGCATTTCAAACAAATTCCTACCTCTATTTCTCTGCAACAGTTCAAAACACACCTACAAATACCCTCTTTCACATATCAAAACAATACATCTATAACTCTCTAACACCACGTTTCCAAAAATCGAATCCCAAAAAGTATTTACATTGTATTCGCAAACCTTCGAAACGTTTTCGTAGAAATAAACAATTCTCTTGAAATTTTCCCTCACGAGTGGGGTACACTGTACATATTTTATTTCGTCCTGGGATACAGAAAAATATGGAAATCGCTACTTGCACTCAATTTACATAATACCGCGTTAAGGTGCGGCAATGATGAATTTGTTGTGTTTTATTCATGCTCGTTTTGCTATTTCAAATTTCCTTTTAAGTATAATTTGAGGTCTTTTTCAGCTCTATGCAATTGTTCTTTTTGTTCTGGTAAAGAGACGTTTTGAAGATGAAAGTGTAGGGGAAGAAATTTGACATTTAAGTATTTTGAGTTGATTAGTTGTTTGAAATGGTATTATTTGAAAATATGAAATTTTTTACAGTAGGAGAGATTTTTATATAGAGATATTTATATGTATATTTTGAAAATAAAATGATTTGACGTATTTATTATATGGCTTTCTTATTTTGATGCTTGAAATAAAAATGTATCGTTGTTATGTTAGTTTAATTGAATGTGTTGAATTGTACTTCTAGTATTTTTAAGTGATGGCTAATTAGAATAATGAATAACGCAATTGCTTTTTTAGAAATAAAAATATTATCTTTAATTATACATTTCGTAGCTAAATACTAGACTAGAACATTAAATGAAACCTAATTAAAACGGTAATGGTTAGGTTTAAAGCGTCTAATTATAAAGTCTAGATTGAGGTCAAAACATCGTAACTAACTTGAGGAATAAATGACTCTCTTTATGGGCTTTCATGGAGTTTTCTGAGTGCCTCTCAGTTACATAATATTACCTCTATGTCCACATGCTTGGTAAACGTGACGTTTTTTCCCATATGAGGTAAATGTAGGTATTTGAAATCGGTTTCATTGATCAATTTTCTTTACGGACAAGCATGAGGTCAGTATTCAGACATCTTGTATTCCCCTATCGTCTTTACTTATCGTGAAATTTCACTTCACCTTAAAAATCAATCATTGAAACACACATTAATTGCACCAATCTATATAGATTGGTGCAATTAATGCGTGCAATTAATGCTAATATATATTAGCTATAGCAATAACTAAATGAAAATGATAGAAACAAAACACATCTAAAATGTAATAATTAATTGATGTTAATCGTTCAGCATGATAAGAAGATGCTAGATGATTTTGTATGTTAGTAAATTTTAAGTTTGTAGTATAACTACTAGTATAGGTGGGTACTACTACTACGTATGTACCTAACTGTGCCTATAGTTTGAAGTATGTGTTATTTAAAAAGTAACACCATAATTAATACTTCACTCTACAAATCACAATGCCTATTAAAGAGACAGTAGTATTATACTTTCATGGTTTTTACGACATCACAACCTACATTATTTTGTTGAAAATAACGGAATTTATCTTATAACACGTCCGATGGGACGCCGGAATTTATAACAGGAATAACATAATATTTAACAGGCATTATCCATACTGAGAATTATTGTTTATTAGTATCATTACCGCGGTGAAATTACAATGGATTGCGGTCCGCGGTATAATAATGGTCGTTGAACTATAAAATTGTATTTCTCGACTCTCGTCATTTATCATGCCTGTATGAGAGTTTAAACAACGTGGCAGGGATGGAATTTGTTGCTTTGGGGCCCGGAGTTCAAGTAGTAGTAAAGAAGAGCTAGGCTTTTTATATAATATTATTTATCTACTAATCTACATTTCAACAAGTGTAAAGCAGTTTTAAGAAGATAGATAATAGGCACGCATGTTGGTTTGTTTTTTATACCACAGTGTTAACATACCTATACTTTAAAATTTTAGGAGGATGTTTGGATTATAAACTATGAATGTAACTAGGGGTAAAGTCACTAGTAGTTGACCATGTACCTGTAGTTGACCGC
>CAJQZM010034965.1:15510-73063 GCA_907164665.1 Colias nastes
AATATTCTGTCTCCTTAAGTGGTCATCTACTGATGCTTTTACCTTAATTAGTTTAATTTTTTTTGTTGATATTGATTAATTAATAAACGAATTAAATTAAATAATTGTAGTATGTTTTGTAATTGAATAAAGTAGCTGTTAACTCAAACAATATATGAAAAACTTTTTCTAACTCTCCATTCAAACCGATTGATTAATATGATGTTATTTCATTAAAATATCATATTTAAATAAATGGTATTAAATTACTGGAAATAAAATAACTAAATACGTGAATTTACCCCCATTGCTTCAAAATTAAATTGAGTGTCTGTCTATCCATTAGGGTTTGGTTAACCATCTAATTAGCGATGTTAGAAGTGGCGTTGCGGACAATGATACATCACTCTGATTTGATTATTATTATTTTATTTATATATAAACTATTATTTATATTTTTGTCTAATTAATTACTTGAAAGCTAGAATACAAATGTTGCGTAAATTACAATACGTTGTTGAATTTATTTTCTCTTGATTGTCTCGAAAAAATGTGAGAAATAATTATGTATTTACGAATCTTGTTGTTTTGTATTCTGAGTAATAATAAATTGAATAAAATAAATAGAAAATTTTATGTAACTTTTTACAAATTTTTGTTTCCATCGGGAATAAAACCTAGGTCTCCTCTGCTCTACATTCACACAGGACACACACACATTCACACAGGGCACACACACATTCACACAGGACACACACACATTCACACAGGACACACACACATTCACACAGGACACACACACATTCACACAGAGATATAGTTTTCACACAATCTAATGCCACATTGTTCTTAAAAACTTTAAACATATTACACCAAAGTGCATAGTATTTACGTTACAAAATAAACGTACGCCGATAACAGCATGATAATCCCTAAAACACATAAAGATTATACAAACAATGATAATGAATAATCAATGCTGATCAACGCGTACATAAACCGCAATTTTACAAACATAATTTTAATTAGGTTAGTTGAAATAATATTTATTCTAAGCAAATATTGAAATTTCGAATGAAAAGGCCTTAGATTTCATGCAAAAGGTGGTTTCGAAACTAATGAGAATAAAAAAAAAAATGATTGATTTTGTCAATTAATCTGGGCGTTTTTAGTTCTTCAAGTTGTGAAGGAAAATATCATAAGGAAACTCGTAAGTTCAAGGAGTATGAATTTCAGATATGTGACTTATATATTTTTATATATACAAAAATATAATATTATGCGTTAATCTTGAACCTCATAGGCGTGTGTCCCTGTAGTGGGAACAAATATAAGCAGACGATGATGATAATAAAATCTTATACAATTATTAAGGTGTCGTGCAATAAATTTGGAGTACATTTTATCACATTTTACAATATGACCGATTAATATATTGAAGTATTTACTACCTATTCACTATTTCTGCCATCATCATGATTTATTTCAGTCCTCTTTTTATATCCAAATCATTTTTAATATGTAATTTCTTGTTAAAAATTATATCTAGTACTACTTATGTAAATAGAGATTCCAATAAATAAAAACGTAAATAAACATAACCAGTAGCCATTTTGATAAAGAAACAAGCATTCGTAAAGTAAACAGATCCTCAACAAATAAATGTTTAGGTATATTTGACACCGGAAGATGGCTACAACGTAATTTTATGATGGCCTCTATTCCTAATTAATTGTTACAGAATAATAAAACATTTTACGTTTAATAAACTTTTTAAGCGCAGTCTTGGATGTTCTCGAAAATATGTAGACAATTTATTTGGTGTAAAGTTTTCATAATAGGGTCAAAATTCAGTGGAAATTTTATGACAAGATAATGTGTATGGAGATGGAATGTACGGACTTTATCGTGGTAAATCATAAACTACTAATATCTGCGCCGAAGAATATAATATTTTATGCAGTGAAAAGAGGAAAAAAAATAAGGTAAAATAAAAAATTACAATTATTATGTATAGAGTTTTGTTATTTAGACTGAATATGATGTATAATCTGAATTTTGTTATTGTTAAAACCACGATATCTCACGAATATAGATAAAGAAAAAAAAAAGAAAGTGTTTTGACTGAAGATAGGATCGAAAGGGGATTTTCAACATTTTATTTATAACTAGCTTTCCGCCCGCGGCTTCGCCCGCTTTGTCTAAAACCTAATAAATTATATACTAAAACCTTCCTCTTGAATTACGTATTACAAAAAAACCGTATCAAAATCCATAGGGACATAGGGACATAGGGACAGAAAAAGCGACTTTGTTTTATAATATTTTAACGTCTCGACCAATTTTCAGCTCTAGGTATGTTAAGTTTTGACTTATTTTTTTATGTATTTTGTCTGGATTAGTATTGTTTGTGTGTGTGTCTTGTATATAAATCTGACAGTTGTTTGTATATGAATAGTGAAGATGTTTTTTTGCTGATTTACATAAGAATAGAATATTATTATTTTGTGTACGTGTAAATCATAGGTTACTTTATTCCAGGATTGTGTAAGGCATATAATAATATTTTATTTTAGTTGTTATAGTACTTCGGTGATGAATTATAATGAGTCTGCTACTAAAGAAAAAGTTCGTGTGCAAATTCAGTTGTTTTTCACATACTTTCATTGCTGTGAATTATTTTTCCGCAATATGTGCAACAACCTTAAAGACGTTATAAAATGTCCTTCTGTATATTTTTCTTTATTTCTATCGACTAAAGTTAACAAGGTGAATGATCTTTTTAATTTTGGTTTTGCTTTTCGTCTGAAATACCGAATAAGACAGTGTCCTTTTAAATTATGGGATTAGATATAATATTGCTGAAACATTTAATTTGGATACAATATTATTTTCTTAGAAAAATCTTTATTATTTCCTTAATCGTAAACGTAAAAAATAAAAATATGCGGCAGATTTAGCTTTTTTGACAGATTCCTAATTTAATTAATTTTATAAGTAGATAATACAGTTAAAACCCGTTTGCCCTTACAACACTTTTTCTTAGTTAGAACTAGTTGTAAATGGCTTTTTACAAGTAGTGAAAATGCCTGTCAATAATTATAACATGCCCTATTTTTAATAAAACTGACCTTAACACTATGATATAGGCTCTATTTTTTATTTCAATCAGTTTTTTTCGTCAGAGAAACAGCAACGGACAACATGGGTGTTAAAGGTAACATAGATATTGTTTACAAACAGCCATTCTATTCGATTAGGTATATACGGGAAAATTTAAGAGACCCCTGTGTTTACTAGCGCGGAAGGAAGTATAATGCTACTTTTTATGAGGACCCTTGCACAATTTGTGAGCGTAAGATATTTTTTGGCTCTTTATTTTGGCCGCCTTTTCGCCTGTAAGTTAATTAGTGACTCAATTTAGAAGCTGAATGCATTTATCGTGTAATAAATTTAATATAAATTGATGAAACTTTTTCCTCAAAATAATTCGATTTCAGACTTTTTCCATAAAGAAAAGTATTGATCTTGCTGAAGACTATAAAAAAATAAAAAATAGTATAGGATTGTAGATAAAATATTTTATAGATATATTTACAATGATTTGATATGAATCAAATGATAATAAGTATAAAAAAGACGTGTGGCACTCGGGGACTGCCGCGGTAAAGCTATTGCATGCTATGCCTTCAAGCCACACCTCCGTGCCCGTCGGAGTGGGGAGCGTGAGGTTTTTTCGTTACGGAATTTCTGGATTCGGTCCCCGCGCTCAAGGCCCGCGATAGAAGCTATGCAATAGCTTAATTATTCCTTTATTAAATGTATTGTATGCATTTCAAACTAAATATTCAGTCTACTATAAAGAAACAAAAGCAATAAACATTTCGCCCTTAGAACACATTATCTGATAAAATGATTCAATTATTAATACGAACGATTTCACAATTTTTCATACGAACAAACTCCATTGTTATGTTTATCGAGCCACGTCAAAATATAACCTTATCGAATTATATACCCTTATTGAACAAAATGTTTTCTTGTCTAGCTGATGACACCTTAATTTTGTAGCTTTATATTTAAGTACATTAACGCCTCTGATTCCAGGAAGACTGAATTTGTGGAACGAAGTCAATTTATTCTAGAGCCATCACTTATTTAAGAAATATATAATAATAATAATGTCTTAGATAATTCTATAGCCTACCTACCTATATTTTATGCAGTGCTTATTTCTAATTGTCATGTAGGTACCTAGATTAAATATATGCTTAAGATATGCAATATTTTATATGATTGCCATTCTCATTTCAATAAGCGATTTTTTTACTAAAGTCCTTAGAAATTAATATCTAGAACTGCACCGATATCAATACAATTTACATTGTCTTTCCAAATAAATAAATCTGCTTACCTTCAATAAATTCTAATCTTAACACTCAATTACTAACAGTTTTTCGTGATAAACATTACGAATAGATTTAATGAGTACAAAATACATGAACATATTATTATATACGCTTCAGCAATTATTATCTATTTAGACACAAGATTAATGACTATGTCAGCGAATCGCAGACACCTGTCTTATGAGATTGCGGCCTCTGGATATAATTTAGTACCAATTAACTGACTACGTAATTACTGTGGTCATATCCAATTGATTTTGAGATATTATTGGTTTAATAACATCATTATTGATCTAAGAATACATGAGCATCACTACATATTATAAAACTAAGTCATCCGTTGCTTCTGTCTGTTCGCGATGAACTCAAAAATTACTGCATCGATTTTCATTTTGTTTTCACTAATGAATAGCGCGGTTTATAACAATATAAAGAACGAGAAGTTGTGTGACTACAAATAAATACGAAAGCTGCTACGAACAGCTACAAATTTGGCTACGCCATAAATATAATTATTTATATTCTAAAATACCACCTTAGAATGACTTTCAAATTAAATTGGTTTATATTGCATCTTAATAAGTGGAACCTATATTATTATCAATGCAGTTTATTGTTTTTAATATGAGTTTTGTAACTTTTCGTAATTATCGTCCGTGAGACGGCGCGTCCATAGAAGTGTTACAAAAACATGACGTCCATAGTTTAAAGGTTAAGCAACCTAAAGTAGGTAATTGTTATACTCTTACATCATAATTTAATAAATAGACATAATTTTTTTCTTGTCGTACAAAAAGTCACATTAACTAAAGAGCATTTCAAACGCGTATTCAAAATCGTATCATGATATTTGAAAACCATAAATTGTTTTATACAAATCAGTGATTGATGCGTATTGTGTTCAAACAAAAAATGTATTATTTATTCCGTCATTTCATTTTGTCAACACGACTGAGTTCTCTGATTCAACGAATCAAAATCAAATAGGCTTTTTTCCAAGCGTTCATAATTAAACGAGAAATGTTCATTTTATGTAAGAAATCAGTCATGTTTACATAAAAAGGCGGCTTGACAACTGACACAGCCATTAAGGTTGCTCCTAAATTAAAAATATTAAAGCTTGGAGCTCATTATTCCGACAGCAGGTTGAAGTGGATGGAATTATATGGAGCTGTTACAACCGTCGCAATAATTCAGATTGCGAGCATATTTGAATTTTCACTGAAATAATGTGATATTTTTATATATTTATGTGTGTTGTTTAACATTAGAAACAGTGTTCTTTTTCATTATTATTTTAATTATTGTAGTAATTACACTTTCAAAATAGCAAAACTGTTTTGCATTATCTACATAATTAATAGATTGTATGAGGTACATTGTAAAGTGTCTAGTAGAGTGTTTATGCTTTTATTCCATGCTATGTTTTAAAATATTTATTAACATTTATTTCGAAATTTGTCTGATTACTTATTTAGGTAGTCTGTATTTTCAATGTATTTGTTTAATTATCGCAAGCAAACATTTGTGTTTGTATAGAGCATACTACTTCTAACATGTAAATGCTTTATTTGTTTACTTGAATCACAGTAAATCAGCTAAACATGTAAATGTTATTCCACCAAACAATAAACAGTTCACTTCCACGTATTATCAGCTCTATATACATACTCACGTAGCAGCACGGCCGTCGTTTTACGGACAGTTCTAAGAATTCCCAAACGTCTAACAAGTACCTATGTCTAATGAGAAGATATCCAAATTCTCTTGATTAAGCGGACAAAATGTCTCAAATGCGGGAATTAGAGATTCAAGTGTTATGGACCCTTTGAACTCAAGTGATGTCTTTATACATTTCACTTAGACAAACAATTAAGAGGAATCAACATTTCAGAATTGGGGCTATGTCTACTGGACTTTTGTAACATTGATTAATTTCCTCCACTCGCGAACGTTTTATTTTTAGCTTATCGTGTTCTTATTAGTGTACAAATATTTGTTTTGTAAAACAATTATTCGATTATTAAGATTTTGAGGAAGGGAGAAAGGAAGAGTAAAAGGTAGAGCAAATTAATATTCTGCTTTATTTCTATTTCATAATTGATAAGGTCATCACAATTCTCATCGATGAAAATCTTCATGATTGCAAATAAAGGTTTAAGCCTCGACCAATTGTGCATGTTGCATATTTAATCTTTACTTATGAATGTATTTAAAACGTGATTTTTTATTGCTTTTTTATAGTTATGGGGGCAACCGAGCAGGCGGGTCACTAGTGACATAGTGATGCCCGCTGCCCATCGTATATTTTAGCAATTACGATCACTACAAAGTCTTTAGAGTGTTTAGATATAAAACATATTGTGCCTACTTATAATTGTAAAAGCATAAATGTAAAGGCATTTAAAGGCTTAAATTTTATTTAAGCGTCAAATCAAACACGAGTAAGTGTTTACTTAATATATCGATTTTATCACACTTTACCTATTAGAGTAAAGGTTACGTACAGTTCGATTGAAAATGTCAAATTGAATTTTGCACGAGTCAGAAACCTCATCGCTCAGCTCCTATTAGACTAATCTTAGATACACGTGTAGAAATATACCTGTATTTTACGAACGGTCTACAAAAGATATAAAAAGTCTAACAACGTTTTCGCAGACGCAAAAGGGGCTACAGAAAATTTTTAATTCATTCGAAACACCTTTTGTAGCCAATTTGTGCAAGTAATTTTGTGTTTTAAAACATCTATTGTGAATTTGGATGTTTAGTGCGAGTTGAGGGTTGAAAACTTTTTATTAAAAGAGAATTTGATTTTCATAAAAATATAATTTGACCTTTTAGCCGTATTGTATTATATTAAACTCAGTTAATGTTATTATAACCAAATTTTCCTCGTTTCTCTTGTAAATCGAATTAAATGTCTTTTTAACTTTGGAAAATTTTCTAAGTACAATAAGGTTGACGATGATTAGTAATAAACGTTCACAGACAATCACGATAAAATTGTACCAACTATTAACAAAGTAATTGTAATTAAAATAATGTTTCCATTGTGTTCAATTATCACACAAAAGGTATTACATTAAAACGAGAATATTTCTGATTCTTTTCATTAATTTTCCTAATGTGCGGATTTTCGTGGTTGCTAAAACCATGATGTTTTAATAAAGCAATATTAATTCCATGATTTCTTTCTTTTCATTAATTGCTAATGTGCAGATTTCTGTGACGTCTTAAAGCAGTATTAATTCCAGTCTGGGATAAAGAATGAAGTGATATCTATATAGCTCTATAATTTTCATACATTTCAATAATATCTACTGTTTTGAGACATCATAGTCCCGAGTCCCGACATAATGTTGTTAGGGCCTTGACGGCACTGCCCCTGAATTTTCTTCGATCGTGATGATCCTTCCCATTGATCTATGAGAGTACATTACATAGGGAGTGCATAATTTCTTTTTTTCATTTGTATTTACGCCCATACTTGTACACTATACTATATTCCCTGGCAAGTATCATTAAAGTAAAGAATAGCAGATGAAATTCCGTCGGTATTATTAATTAGTATCTAGTCTCTAAGTAAAAAAGTCCATATCATAATAAACATCTACATCACTTAATCATCTCACACACACTCTTAAATATAATCGATTATTAAAGGACTATGAAATGAATCTAACCTCACAGTATGTACACGTTCTAAATCACCCAAGACATTAACATATTGATTATAAATTCCATTGAGAAATTCAGAGCCCTGTACTAATTCGTGCTCAAGGGACATGATTACTCTAAAAATAATACCTAGGCCCTAACTAAAGGAGCACTAGTCTCGGGTTAGTGATATTTATTTATTTATGCTTTAATGCTCTGAATAAATTACAAATTGAGACTTAACCTAGGATAAAACAAACGGCGGCCTTATCGCTAAATAGCGATTTCCTCCAGACAAATGGTCAATTAAAAATAATTGTTTTTAACAGAAACTAAACCAAGGTTGTTCAGTTAACGGAATAGACAGAACTGGACAATTTAAATGAGAAATACCGGATGGCACTACCTTTCAAACAAAAAGAAAACACAAAAATTCGTTCACCAAGTCAAAAGCTCAGCGGTAACAAACCCAAAAAATGCTGTCCAATTGAGCAGTCAAACCTTAGATAACATAACCAAAGAAAGACACTAGAATATAGAAACTCCTCCTTTTTTGAAGTCGGTAGAAAAGATTATCAAGTAACAAATTAAAATACGTGTCGAGTACAATGCACTGCGGCTTTGCTGTTATTGCATACAACTCATGCATGTTATATCAGCTTGAAAAGCAATTATATAGTAGTGGACGCTCATATTTTGTTTAAAATTGGCATGTTTTTTGAATCAAAATTAATTTCGCGATGTTATTTTGCATTGTCGGTTACATGCTAAGGGTGGTGTAATTTTAACGGAGTGGTTGTAATCGGTGTATACTGTATAGGTATGTTTTTGGTTGTGTTTATATAGCACCTAGCCTGTGTTTAAGGTTGTGAAATTACAGCTACTATATGTGGTTTTTATAGGTCTGCAACTGCAATAGCCTTAGTGAGATGGAGAAAGGAGCGCTACAATTAACAAGATCTTGATATCAACTCCAGAGGAATACAAGAAAAAAATATTTGTTTAGCTTATCAAACAGATTACCAACTTCTCCGTAAATATAAGTTGCCTCAGAAAGGCACATGGACCTTTTTCATGAAAACAACCTAGATTTGTAAAATATATCGGTAGTTATTTATTTTATAGTATCCGCTCAGTGACTTTTCTCTGTCCCTGTGTTATACTTATTATTTAGAAAAGCCTTTAATATAAAAATTATAAAAATAATAATTGCGTTTTTCTTTACCTATCCATAATTAATAAATAAATTAATTTGAAGCGTGTATTTTTATTTTCCTCGGCTGAGCCATGTCCACACTGACCAAGCTGCTTCGCGAGAATGCTTGCTCTGTGAGGACCGCCTTATGCCAAAGCAATAACAAATACATATCTATAACATTTACAAAATTAATTGATAATGTATATTATTTATAATGCAAAACACCACAAGCTATTACCGTTATAATATCAATATACTATTAGATTATAGTCTACAGATATGCCAAATTTTGTAATCAAAGCTCTAGGGGAAACTAAAATGGCAATTTCTGTATATTATAATATTAATTGTGTGTTATCTTATATAATGTGGTAATATTAGACGAGTATATTGTTATTATATCAACATTCCGTTATGATTTATATACCTACAATAATAATAATCATGTACTAAATGACGTAGATCCTTATATACCTATACAGATGATTTTTAAAATTCATTAAGTTATTAGTGAATTAAGGCATTTTAATAGTTCTTTTAAACTGTAAAAAGTTCACGATCAGATTTCAGATTTGTGGTGAACTTTCACTATAATATTCTCTGAAATAATCTGCACGCAAATAATTATTTTATTCGAAGTAATTACCGAGTGTTATATCAGCGGCTGTCAAACGCGCTCCAAATAAAATTCACTTTTATTTTTCGATGCAAAGTCGATGCAGTATTTACCAATAATTTATGTTTTCATTCAATTCTTATTTGTATATTTATGGATTACTACCTTACAGGCATTTTGACATGTTAGTAAGAGGTTTAAAAATTGTGTAGGACTATAAAAATGTCATCAAAATCAGTTCAAGCCAGTTTGGAGGCGTGTGATTACAAAAAAAGCAGTAGATGAGTTCCAGTGAAACTAAAACTCTTGGGAAATAATATTGCTATGAGACATCATAGTGCTGGGGGGCCCTTTTCGCATGCCATAGATATGTATTACCTATTTTCCATTTAAAAAAGGCGAAAAGTTTTATTAACATAACTTGAAATATACAATATGATCATATTACCCACATATCACTAAAATAGATACCAAAATGTACCCTTTATAACATTTACGACATGAATTTTATTACCAGTTTTTGCTATCTTTACAATATAAATCTGTGTTTGGAATATGAAGAAATGTATTGTGCTTTTATGATAACATAAAATACTAGTCTTGGATATATTATTCTTTATCTGTTAGGGGATTCTGGGAGCGGTTTTATGGGACGACTAGTTTCTAGCTAATGTTGTTTATTTAGTAACTCTGTCAATATAAAAAAGCAGTGATGGCTCAAAGATCCTCGAACTTCAAATCAATAAGTCGGGGTTCGAGACCAGGCGACCGTGTAAGAAATAAATAGATTTTACAATTTATATGTGCATGTTTGAACTGAATCACCACTGCTTGAACGGTGAAGGACAACATCGTGAAGCAACCGACATGTAGAAGAATCAAAAGATATCTATGTAAAGATTTAAGCAGAGAATGAACAGTTAAGGTAAGTAGTTAGTAATCCACAGGTCGAGTATGTATTCAAAATGTATTGAATCATATAAATACAAAGAAATTGGCAAAAATATCTAAGTTTTCTACTCAATGTAAAAAGAAACAAATTCCTTGTACTAGTTACAATAAAACAAGGATAAGGATGTGATTCTTTCGTTTTTGTAAAATTCATCAAAAATTCTTTACAATATAATTCAATATACTTACTTATACATGCACCGCCTCCTTGGTACAGTGGTTAACGCGTGAGCGTAGAACCGAGGGGTCCTGGGTTCGATTCCCGGTGGAGACGAAGAAAAAAAAATGTCTCGGTCTGGCAGGACACAGAAGGCTGATCACCTACTTTTCCCTAAAGAAAATCGATCAGTGAAACAGATGTATAATACATCTGCCCCATATCCCACTAGGGGACATGGGACTTCACTACTTATACATGCAGACATACATAGTGATGAAGTCAGACACACGACGCATACAAAGCTACTTTAAACTAATAAAACTCTCATTTTCCTTGCCGGCTCTATATAATTTTAAACTCTTCAAAAACAACGCAAAGATGAATAACCTTGTTAGAAGGGAAAAACAACAACAGACGTTGGAATAATACGATATCTTTATTCATTATATAGCTGTATAGATACCTTTATAGAATTATGCTATTTCGTCGTAATATAAAATTTATTTTAATATAGTTTTGTATTAACTCCTATGTACTTACTAATTTACTATACCTATTATGTTTATCCACATTTTCATGCTCTAAATGACGAAGAGTTCGATGTTTCATCGACAGCATTTATTTTGTTATTTAATTAATAAAAAATAACAAAAAATATTGTGCCAGAAAACTCTATCAAGAGATGTTACATTAGCTACTTAATTTATATAATCATAGGTATTAGGTAGTCGTATCAAAACCTATTTTCTAAAGTTTACGATTATAGCGTCCTTTGTATGTCACTTACGAACGATGGACATAATAAAAGCACACTCACACGCAGCTTTTTCGTTTCTTGGCTGCGAAGATGACCACATTCCGAGCATAGCTTGTTAACTTTCTTAAAAAAAACAAGGATTCTTTCATTTTAATTATTAAAAAAAAGAAATAAGCAATATTATCGAGAACCACACTAATTTACGCCATCAAAAAAATTATTCACAGCATTGAGATAATATTACTACGTATGGAGGAGACACCACGAACAAAATCTGTGCGCCAAGCGCGGCGGCGCGGGGCGCATTTTTTTGCTCTTACTAAGTTTTAAAAATTATTATCTAGTTAGGTACTTACCGATGAAAAGTTATTCCTTTGCACTTTTCCGTATTATTTGTATTATTTGTGCAATATCGTAACACACACGAAGGCATATTTGATGCGTTTCACTTTAAAACAAATAAAAAATGAGCGTGCAGTTAAGCCATATGGCTTATGGTGAGCGGAACATAAGTGATGTAGGCGGTGTCGTCTCCATATTATGTATATCTCAATGATTCACAGATTATAAAAAAAAGGCACAGCATTAGATGACATTTCAAATTATTATCTTTTTCCCAGAATTCAGGTGTTTTTTTTTTGTATTTTTCGTCATCCTCTACTCAAATATTTTTCGTTACTTCTTATAAAGAAGCTTGCTTCAATAAGTCGACTGTCGAACAAACGTAAAATAAAACCACCAATAAATATTAATACTATATTTATTTGTCAAAGTTTATCCGTCTAACATTATGGTACATAAAGTTCTATCGGTGTTATTACATAATTCATAAACCAATATCCAACTATGTATTGATAAAAAACCTTTAATAAAACGAATCTTATTTACAAAGTATATATACAATTATCTTACAAATAATCTTCTTTAAATTATCTACTTATACTAAAAATCAACTACGAATCAAAATGGGTGCTATAACAGCGTATCTGTGTAAAAATGTGTTATTATTTACATAAATTAGACATTATTTGTATGTAAAATTATAAAAAGTTTGTCTAGATAGATAAAATTATTAATTTCTAAATAAAAGTAAGCATTTGAAATTAACGTCAAGCCAACGTTTTTATTAAAAAAGGGTTCCATTAGACGGCAGCGTTTGAAAAGGAAATTTTGTTTTTCAAAGCGTAAACGTTGTTCCTAATAAAAAAAACAGCGTTTAATTATAAAATAAACAAAAGACATTTACATTTATATTATAAGTTATTTGAATGTAACCTTCGAATAAGTAAAGATGGTTTTTTTCATCATTTTCTGTTTATTTATGTGTTATCTTTGCCTGCTGTGTTTAAGTCCTGGGTGTGAAAAGTCTATTAAATACTGTTCTATTTTTTTCAACATTTCTTTTAGAGAAATACAAAGCGCTAATTGTAGCAAATTTACAAAATACAACTTGCAAAATTACAAGGAAAAATATATATTCTACGTCTTTATTGCAAACGCCGCCGCCTATTCCGTAAGTTTCTAGCTAAATTTAATTAAGTATATTTACATTCGACTCGACGAAATTAGAAGGCCATGGAAAGTAGGCACAGTTCTCTCTTTTTAGTTTGTTTTTTAATATAAAAGTTAGAAAAAACCTACGCGTCGAGGAAATTTGGGAACACCTTGCGTATTTTTGTCGTGATTTCCAAATTATTTATAAGTAAACTGAATACTTATAAATAATTTAACATAATTATTATTATGAAATTAATAAAAAGTGTTTTGTGAAAAGTGTCTATAACTCTTTATAATATAATTTTTATATCCCCTTACTTGTAGTTCGTATAAGCATAAATAAAAGGTTTTAAATTCAATGTCGGAGACGAAAAAGGTCTCTTTCTAACAGGATAACGGGATCAATCAATCAGTAAAACAGATGTGAAATACATCCCCTACCCCAAAAGAGGACAAAGAACTTCTCACTTCAGCAAAAAATTTATAATGTTCTCTGTCATATTGTTTTCACACAATCTGTTGGTTGCCTGGAAGATATTACTTGTTAGTAATAAGACCGCCTTCTGTGCTGAATTTCCTAGTTTAATTTTTTATTTTACCTACTATTGTTGTGTTGGCAGCACAATAAACTGTTTAAAATAAATAAATGTTAGTGAAATTTACACCCGAGAACAATTCATGAAATCATGTTGTTTTAATAATAATTCATTGTTGTATGTATGTACATGAGCGAATATGTCAATATAAATTAAAATAATAATTTAATTTTATGTGCAATAAAATATTTAACATTTAATACGACAATCTAGAAATATGACCAATTATAATAATTAATGAACGACGGATGAAAAATTAGCTGCCACACAGTATTTTCATTTCATTATTGCTTTGTGGATTCAATTAAATTGTTTATTTTAATTAATGTGACATAATATATTGTAAATAAACGGAAATTTATATCACGACTTCATTTACGACTGACGTTTAAGCCGTCTACTCACGTACCTGTAGCAGGGGCAATATTGGAATTGCACCCTCATTGGCTCCTTAATTGTGATGTGTATAACTGTATAGGAAAGCAGGGGCAATATAGAGAACAGCTGAAATTGCTCCAACCGAGATTGTTCAAATATTGCCCCTGCGGCTGGTACGTGAGTAGCCGGCTTTACATGTCGTCATAATATCAAAAGCGTCAATTAAACAACTAATGAGATCGTCAAAATGAAAAATCAAACAAATAAAAACTAGTGATTGAGTAACATGAAACTCGATACACGTCCGTGTTTATTTTCAACACAAAATCTTAATTTGACACCCAACGTGGCTATTAATTAAGAAAATGAACATCAACTAATGACTGTATCACCTTTCTTTGAACAAGATTGATTGCGTTATTTTTACGTGAATATTCATCCAAAACTTTTGAATAAAGAAAATAAAACCCTCGCATGGTTAACACGACCTACTTCCAATATATTGAATTACGTTCAATTTAGAGGTTAGAGGATAATTTTATATGTACTCGGTCTTGAAAATAAATGAGGCAAAAGAGGTTACACATGGGTAACATTGATCTTTTTTGTGGCACGCTGAATTGATTTTGTACAGGGCTGATGAAACCGGTTTTGGGCGGATTTATTTATTTATATGGGCTCTTAATTTCCAATTAAACAATAGATACTGAAGGCAATAAAATAAATATGATTTCTAGATGAAAATGTGATTAGACAAATTTAATAAATGCTTCAATTTATGTATTTTTCGTTAGTTATTACATTTTTGAAGTGAAACTTCTTTAGGTTCGGTGAGAGTAAAATTTCAAAGTCGCGTCATGGCAATACCGTCACGTCATAGAGTAATTTTGGTATCTTTGAATCTTGCCAATGAAGTTTCACTTCTGACACGTGTGCTCGGCACACACGCTCTTTTTTTTCATCTAAAGTTTTTTTTCTGTTACGATTAAAGAAGTACGCCCGTATTACCATGCTAAGTTAAATCAAATTCCAATACAAAACAAAATATTTATAACTAGCTGCTCCGCGCGGTTTCACCCCCGTGGCTCCACTCCTGTTGGTCGTAGCGTGATGATACCTATAACCTTCCTCGATAAATGGGCTATCTTACACCTAAAGAATTTTTCAAATCGAACCAATAGTTCCCGAGATTAGCGCGTTCAAACAAACAAACAAACAAACTCTTCAGCTTTATAATATTAGACTAGTATAGATAATAAACTCATTCATATACTCGATAAAAGATTACGTCAGAGTAAATTAAAATCTAACTTCGCGTGAACTAAAATTAATCGATTTTGGATTTCCAAGTTTTATTGCATAACAAACTACCTTCGCTCAAGTTATCGTTAAGTCGAATTAAGATTTCGATTCAAGTTATAATTAACTATCAGGGCATCAAAAAATGTACATATTAAATTAAAAAGTTAGACATTGCTTTCTTAGTATATATCTGTTTTACATATTTTCTGCGTTTGAACATCATGAGATTTAATTACAAGCACCAAAAAAAAAATTATTTTAAAAAGATCCTTCTCAATTGATTTCTATACATTACTGTTTTTATCTATACTAATATTATAAAGCTGACGAGTTTGTTTGCTTGAACGCGCTTATCTCAAGAACTATGGGTCCAATTTGAAAAATTATTGCACTGTTAGATAGTTAATTTATCAAGGAAGGACTTAGGCTATATATCATCACTCTAAGACCAATAAGTAGCGGAGCAATACGGGTAAAACCACGGGGCACAGCTAGTAAAGTAAACAGAATTTCATTCTATATAAAAACAGTAACGAATTCGCCCATTCAGATAATATTTCGAAATAATTATTTATATCAGTTATGGGCAAACACTAGCAACGGAATGAAAACAGTGACAAACAAAAAACATTCGAACAGAAGTTACGATAAATAATGCTCTTTATTTTCATTGTACTGAAATCATTCCCATTTGTATCTTCATGGGAATTTGTTTTTTATTTATGACATGTATGAATTAATATGTCCCGCTCGATATTGTAAAGTAGTTATATTTGTTGTTTTTGTTAATTAAAATTAATTGTAGTTTTTTACTTTTGTATTGTGAAAAGCTTTTAGTATTATTTGAACTTATTACAGCTGTTATTCTTTCATAATTCATGTTTTAAATGCAGTTAGAAGTGTCAAATAATGAGTAAATCTTAGTAAATAAATCTAATAAGTAGGTAAGAAATGCATCAGTTGAGCTTATTTCTGTTTCATAGTATTATCATAAGATAAACAGTATATATAGATGTGTATTAATGACATTATAAATGCGTTTCATAGGTTTGTTTGCGTTGCATACAGAAATAAAATTAATACAAAGAATTAATAACTATTAACCGAAGTTTCAAATTAAAACTAAGGATATAACAATAGTAATATTCATCAAAGCAAGAAAACTTAAATTTAATAATATAGTGTGTCGTTCAAAAGAGGTGAACATAATTATGTAAGCCAATACAGTAAAACTATCATTGCCACTCTCCCACAATCTAACATTATTATCAATACATTATCATATAACGTGGTCAATGCTCTCACTTCGAAAGAAGTCTTTTCACGAACTAAAACCATACAAAAATGTACTTTAAAACGATGAAATTAGATACATTTTTACATTACTTAGAACTATTTTTTAATCCATTTTCTTCGTACGAAGATATCTTGTTACTTTCATCTGAACCCGTCGACGGTGCTAGTGTATAAGGTAGCTAGAGTGCAGTATAAAGATATAAGGAGGTTGACAGACAGCGCACAGGGTGATGCTGTGTTTGCGTTGCCGTGCTGCATCGCGGCTGGATGCTCGCCTGTAAAGAGATTTTGTATTAGTAAAAATAATAAAGTATACTATAGTAATCATTGGTAAAATAAGGATAGGTAACAACAGCATTTAAGAACAGGACTATAGATCAGATCAGCATTTTTATTTTGAGTAGATCACCATGACATCTAAACCTAGACGAAATTGAAACTTTTCAACAATAAGATTTTTCACTACCAAATATCTATTTCAGGGTATTGTTTAATATAACAAAAATAACAATATATCTAGTTCATTTAATAAATGAAGGTACACATAAAATATTATAAATAAATATTCTTGTGGCGCTCTACATTAGCAAGAGCGCAGCTACTAATAAAATTTATGTTCATATTATTTTAGTTCCATTAGTGACGTATGCAGGTAAAGTTCATTGCACTTCTCATATCTCGAATTTCAAAAAATTCTCATATATTTAGAAATTAAAGACTTTTTAACGGATTTTAAACGAGATTTAATCATTATATTATTATTTTCCCGACGTTTCGAACACTTTACAGCGATCGTGGTCACGTGGTCACCGTTAAAGCCTTTAATTTCTAAATGTATAATACACGCGTAAAATTAAACAATAGAAAATACTATTCTCATATATTTTAATTTTTATAACTTTAAGTGCAATCCTACTCATGTTTTGAACAGGAAAATTTGTAAAAAATATACCCATGTTTGCTGTTAAAAAAACCAATCATATCTGTATGAAATTTGGTACAGAGATAGATCATAATCTAGTTAAGCACCCTATTTTTATATAGATACCACGTAATTGAATAATTAAATATTGTAACATTCTAAAGAACACATAGAGCACACTCGTATCAAAGGAGCTAGCAATTAAGAACTGTACTACCTAAAACCAGCTAAAATTGACGAATTAAACCTAACACCCATTTATTCCTATGAGCCTTTTGATCACCAACAAAGCACTTGACTTCGGGTAGGACGGTGGCGAAATCTCATTTGCATATTAATTGACAGTCAATATTTTTCATGAATACACCTGCCCCCGTATCTTGAAGCAGGATTATTTCCAGAATGGAAAAATGACAGCGCTATATAAGTTGTCGCCATCACTTTCCTACACTGGTTAATACGGCTATAAGATATCATGGTAATCACTATTGTAGTCTTGTTGCAATTGAGATAAAACATGGCGAGAAGTTATTCGGGAGATGAATATAGTACCCTAAGCTAATATGTGATGGACATTTTTTATCTGTTCCTATAATTGCATGCAATGCTCTAAAAATCGCTTTTGTATTTGAACATTGGGCAAAATTGATCTTCCTACAAAAATTTTGATACGAATATAATTTTTAATTAACATTAACGATGATATAATATTATGGCTAGACATTAGATAAGAATGGCGTACACAAAGGAATATAATCACTATAAAATAGATAATTAAGCGTAGTATCACATGTAATGATGGCCTTTATTATGTAATACTAGGAAATATAATTAACGTATATACGTTAACGTATATGCGTATATACGCGTACATACACATTATGCGTGTAAAGTATGTTGTTTAACCTATTTTCTACAAAAAAATTGATATTTGTATCTATGTTTTTTTAAATCACCCGTTTTTTCATTTGAAAAAACTTAAAACGTTCTTACAAAAGTCACATACGCATCCCAAAATTAACAAATGATAATAACACATTTTATTTATTAACATTCCGAAGTATTAACGGAACTCCTATATATTTTTGGCACCGACCTCGACATTAGCTAGGAACGTCGGTAAATAATAAATAGAATAAGACAACCGTATTTATGTTCACTTTGTCAGCCTTAAGCTTAATAAGGGTCCAACACCAAAGATATTAATTAACATCAATTAATTCCATTCAAGAGAGAAAGAAAACATAATCAATTCCCGTCGCTTTAGAGACAGAAAGTCAACGATTTCAGAACAATAAATATTCGAAGATAGCTCAAAGGAATAATCATTTAAATAAACCAGTTTAACAAATGAGTACGACAAATATACATTAAAACAAGGAATCTTAATAGCCTACAATTATGTAGCATTTTGTAATGCTAATGTTACCTTTTCAAAATGACCTAAGTAATCTTCAGCATTGTCTGGAGTGAAATAAACTCGGTTAATTACCGTTAATCTTATAAACCGTTCTTTATGAGTGTTATTTATAACATGGATTGAGCATGAGAATGGTTGGGTAATATTCATTTTTAGGATAATGTATCCTGCGCTTATAGCCAAGGCAGCATTGAAAAGCTTTACATATGGGTTATAATGGCATAAAGATATAAATTTGCATTAGAGACAAAAATAGTTGTATATTTTTTAAATGTAAATTGTAGGATGGCTGCATCTATTTCTAAAAATAATGTAGTTTAGAATTATCGTATCTAGAGGTATTACTATATAAAGGAGTGCGTAAGGATGGAAGGAATTTTATTGTGTTTCTTTTCACACAAAAATGTTTAGTAAAATTGGAGTATTTAAACTGAAATTTCAACGTAAGATTTGAGATCTTATAAATCATCCACATAGACGAAATCACATTTTACCATAACCAATCAGTATATTGTAAAATCCTGAATTTTAAGTGCGATTTTAATCAACTAAAACCATACTAAAATAACATATAAGCGTCTTGGTTTTCACATAACCTCCTGTGACTTGCAAAATATTATCTTTTTGTACATTTAAATTTGTAATTTTTTGTACCAGGTCAACTGTCTGAATATGTATGAGGACGTGATGTGTTTACAAATTAGAATTTACCCAATGGTATTCGAAACATTTCGTGTTTACATGGAAATTATTTCAGCAATTGCCGAGTTAAAAGTTGTTGGAACTGAATGGATGATTTAGGCTGCTTTGATGTACATTAATATGCATGTAAATGTATTGAATTAAGTATGGAGCCATTAGAAAATTACCGCACATAACTTGTACGTCATGCTTCTCTAAATTTGAACCACTCCGGCGAGGGGAAGTTATTACCTATATCAACACCTTCAAAGTCGACGCCTTATGTATGTATATAGAAACTTATATACCTTTCGTTCTATTGATTACTATTATTGTGTTATCTATTGAAGTGAAACTTTTTTAGGCGCGTTGAAAGTAAAATTTCAAGGTTGCGTCATGGCAATACCATCACGTCATGAAGTAAAGCGACCATATTGGTATCTTTGAACCTTGGCAAAGAAGTTTCACTTCTGACACGTGTGCTCGGCACACACACTCTTTTTTTACTCCAGGGTTGATGATTTTTGACTATATTTAATCTCTGTATATTTCAAAATGTATTGTCATTTTTGTAATGTATTGCAGTCGAATGAATGATGGATTCTCAAGAGAAATGTGAAAATAATCAATGTAAATATGACATTTTTACTGTAATGGAGCATTCTTTTAAGTTTTATTAATTTTAATTAAATTTGTATTAATATCATATTGTATTGTCATGTAAATAAATGGATTTTATTAATATTACAATCCTTGGTTCAAACTTGTTCGTTGAATAAAGTATTAAAGAACCATTTCAAAAATGTTTTCTATTGCTCACATTATATTGTTAAAATAAAGATACTTTTAGTTTTAACAAAAGATTCATGTAATATCGGCCCATAGTAAATGAAAATGCAGTAAGTACAATGTTTTCGAATAGACTTTCTATGTGTTATTTTTAAATTCACAAATAATTCGTAATTTACGCAAGGAATTCCAAGAATGGTCGTTAGTTTTGTTTAAACATATTACTATTTTGTTAAGCATAATATATTTAGTAGCGCCAAAAACCAATAAAATGGTAATAAAGTTAATTAAACATTTCATACTTGATTGTGATGTGATTTCTGCATCTCTGTTATTACATTTATGACTATAATACAATTATTTTACACTGCCATGAATCATGAACGGTAATTGCCGAGAGAATTGTGAGTGCGTTGTTGATTTATTTGCTTCGATATTTATTTATAGAATTTAAACAATTTTGTATTGTTCCGTCATTCATTGCTATAAAAATAGTGCATCTGAATTGGTAATGTGCATTAATGAACTATGAAATTCCCATTTAATTCTGAAAAAGCTTTACTATTAAATTTATACTATTGCACACAAGCTCTATGGTTTTAGGAACTAATACTTTTTAACATAGAGGTGTATAGAACAATATCTAAGAACATCATAGTATTTGGATCAGCATTTAATGTATTTTATTGTTTATCTTCAAATTATCCACATCAAATCTTTAAGGTGGTTAATAATTGAACAATTCTGTTTTGTAACTTGCATTGGGCCTGCTTGGTAGATAATAACATAAACCTTTTTAAAAAGTGTAATATGTCCCTTCAAAAGAACAGAAGTTGACGCTGATTACAATGACGAAATGGTTGTACCACAGATGACTAAATAGTTAAACGTTGTACCAAGAAATGTACCAGATGTAATATAATGTACCAGATGTACAAGGTACTGAGGGCGAAATAAATAATTCACGGGACAGGATCGAGTACATTAAATTCGACATTGAAATTACATAGAACGTAGTGCTCTAGATAACGGATTGATTTGAGAACTATATTTGAAGCAGTCTAGAAA
Organism: Colias nastes; assembly: GCA_907164665.1. NCBI lineage: Eukaryota > Metazoa > Arthropoda > Insecta > Lepidoptera > Pieridae > Colias > Colias nastes. Next base: position 37,190 of record CAJQZM010034965.1, read on the forward strand.
TAGGAGATCTATCAAGCGGGTATATTTTTACACTGTGCCTAGATTTAATAAAATGTTATTCGAATTCTGTTTATTTAATAATTTATTGAAAACTACATTGAAAAGCAGCCACAGCGACTGCATCAATTACTGCAATTGTGAAAAATGCTAATACCATTTCCTTAGTCTAAAAATTATAATACTAACCATGTCCATACTAAATACTGTACAGACGCGTTTTCAGCCATGGTTGGTACACAGTTGTAGTTCCCGCTGTCTGTTGGCAGCAATTTGCTGATAGTCAGCCTTGATATCAGTAACTCAGAATATTCTTATGTCCCTACCTACTATTTACTTATGATATAATACTAACCATTAATAACATGTACATTTACAGAAGCGGCTTCAGCCATGGTTGGTACACAGCTGTAATTCCCGCTGTCTGTTGGCAGCAATTTGCTGATAGTCAGCCTTGAAGTCAGCAGCTCAGTCCACTCTGTTTTCAGTTTGATCCGCGGCTGCTCCACTATTTCATTCGCCTCCACTTCCTTATATTCTATTAATTTTGATCCTGTAAAGAAGTAACTGTTTTAATGAGAATTATTTCGACTAATATCATAAACGCGAAAGTTTGTAAGAATGTATGGATGTTTGTTACTCTTTTACACGAAAACCACTGATCAGATATTGATGATACTTGGCAGTGCTGTAGCTTATGTATCATAATAACACATTAAAATAGCTATAGAAATACTTTGCCCGAGGGTTCGTCTGTAATTTTAAGTAATTCATGACTCTCATTAAAAGTCCTTTTGCATATAGAGAATGGAAAGTACAATTTTATACGAGAGACGCCAAGCATCTGATTAAATATCTGTGAAGTTTCCCTTCAAAAAAGGGCTGTTAATATATGTCAAAGATAAAGTGATTGTCTATAGAAAAAATTCCGAAGCCTTTACACAATGACTTTCGATTGCATGGTACATTGAATTACCGCGAACAGCGTTCGAAATGGATTCTTAAGTAAAATATTCCATTGTCCCATGAATTCAATAAATTCAAGATATTGGTTAAAGGACGGAATATTAATTTACAATCAGAATAGACCGCTATAATCCTTCGTATAGTAATTCGGAAGGAATTAATTGGATGAGGTTTGGTAATATTAATTCTCAATAATCTTTGATTGTAATATTGTTTAAAGTATTTTGAGAATTTGTATGAAGTGAAACTTCTTTAGGTGCGTTGAGAGTAAAATTTCAAGGTCACGTCATGAAAATACCGTCACGTCATGGAGTAAGGCGACAATTTTGGAATCTTTAAATCTTGGCAAAGAAGTTTCACTTCTGACACGTATGCTCGGAACAAGCTTTTTTTTTAATAGAATTTGTAATAGAAAGAATAATCTAGAAACAAACGCCTACTATCAAGTTTCAGAGTTGTTTAAGATTTTTAAGTAAATAGCTTGAATTAAAATACGTAAATTCTCCTTGTATTTTATTCCGTAGTATCAAATTAATCAAAGTGAGTTTCCAGTTATTTATAGACTTTAAAAGGTTTAATTAACCTTATATTATATACAAAAAAAATTACGTGGAAGAGTGAAAAAGTAAACTATAGTCCAGGTTCATAGATAATAAGTATTTTGGTGCAGTAGGTAATTACTAACTTTATTGGAAATAAACTGATATTTAAAAATTATAAAATCAAAACGCAAATTGTAGACTCAACACTAATATCATAAGGAGGATTTTGTATCAAACGAACACCAAAACGATTGTATTGATTATTTTACCGTTAGAACTATCTTTACAGAGTAAATATGGCGTATCAAACCGGGCGTAGCCGTAAGCAGTTTGTACTATAAAATTACGTTATTCAAAAAGCTACCTTATCTTCCTTAATAAAAAGAACTATACTACTATATTAAATTAAACAATACCTACCCTTATACCAAAATATGGTACCAAGATCGTGTGGCCCCTGACTCAAAATGCAAGTCAGTGACAACGAGCTCCCAGTCTTGACGTACAGGTCGGCCGGACCCGGGATATGCGCCTTGGCTTCTGTTGAAGAGATCATAATTAACATAACAACCAATACTGTCTACACTTATATGCGTAAATATGACATTGAAAACCCGGATAACGGCTAGTCATGATATTTAAAGACAATTATAACGAACTAGATTTCCGCCCGCGGCTTCGCCCGCGCTTTCAAAGAAAATCCGCATAGTTCTCGTTCCTGTGGGATTTCTGGGCTTAAAAGCCTATGTCTTATTCTGGGTCTTCAGCTACTATACATATCAGAAAACATAGCAAATGTCATTGTAATCTGTTCAGTAGTTACTGCGTGAAAGAATAACAAACATCCCTCCATCCATCCATCCATCCTCACAAACTTTCGCATTTATAATATTAGTAGGATGTATAGAGATATTAGTATGTTGTATTGAGGTCTAATAAAAATGAAATTGAAAAAGTGTATTGAAATTACAGTACATTGAGACAACTTTCCTATGTAACCATAGTACTCGTAATTGTCTTAATGAAATCTCAATAAATGAGAGGCTTAATAAAGGTGTGAATATAAATTTATATTATTTATCGTAGCACAGGAGTTATCAGATTTTAATATATATTTGTACTTCTAGCCGTTTTTTATGAAATTCCTATCTTCTCTAACTCTGCATTCAGTGATCTAGGTCAGTATTTCTCGATTTAATAAAAAAGAACAACTATTTGTTACGACACTAACCTCTGCGTACTACGTCATAAAAAAGACAGGTCACGATAACTAAACAAATTCTAATTTCACGAAGCAAGGGTCAATAGAGATCATAAAATAAAAGTGTTTCAAGGAAATTGTCTTTGAATTAAATTATAACGGTCGTGACATACTAAAAGTCAATTAACATAGTCGTATAGTGCCATAGCATGTACTCGTCGATAACTTAATTTATGACGAGAGCTCTCTGAATGACAGAAGCTGGGCCAAGTTTGCGGTTAAAGGTCGCCAATCACTTATTAATTTTGTTACTGCATGATATATAATACTGGATAGTATTCCGTTTGAATAAGGATCAAATTCGTTTACAGATTTTTCGGTAATTTGTCCACTTTTAGGAGTTGCTTATTTTTTCCTACAATTTCCCTTTTAACGCCGCGCACTCCTGAAAAGGGATTTGTCTGTATTTCTATCTAAAAAGGAAATTCTATCTTTTGCTTTATGGCTATGAAAATGTTGTGAATTTTGTCATGGCTCGTAACTAAAAGTTTATCAATGAAATAAACTTGCAAAGAGAAACAGCAATTGTTACGTAAAATTATATGACCTATACCTGTATCAGTTATTAACTTTATATGTAGTTCTATATATTCTATATATTTAGTAACTTTATATCAATGTATTGCATTATGTTGACCTAAATAGTTATTTTTAACAAATTCCTTCTTCAAATTCATCTGAAGAGCAACGACCTCTACAAGAATCAAAACGAATTTGTTGTTACGTATTTAATCTTAATTGAAAAAGACAATACCGTCCAAAATCACTTAATTTCAACAACAAAAGATCCAAATCAGTCTCCGAAACATTGCCAGAGATTCGCTCGCATTTTATCATGAAACAGCGCTTATTTAGATATTAAAAGATACAAAAAAGTCTTATCACGCCTCCCTCCAATGGGCGTAGAGGAAAAATAGATAAACACGCTCGTAAAACAAATTTTAGACGCGAGATTAAATCTGAGCTACCTTTTATAACTTTTGTGACATTGTCATTGGACAATTTAATCTTCGCAAAACACCGTGAGTTCTTGTGATTTTTTCACATTGCGTAAACGGCTTTCGAGTTTTAGCGAAGTATGTATTTGATTAAGGGATTTTGTGGCTTATTCGCTTTGTAATTTATTTAAAAGAGCAGCGTTATCTTCTGTCTTATTTGATTAGAGGCAGAATTCTTTGAAGCCGATTATTAAACCTCGTCTTTGTGCGAGACATTATTTTATGTAGATTCAAAATAATCAGACATTATATCATTATTGTTTGATGCCTTTTTGATTGAAGACGTTTATGTAATTTGATTCTCCTTAAGAAAAGTACCTATTCCAAACTTACTATATAAGATAAAATTATATGCCAAATAAATTTTCAATATGTAGGTACCAACTACATTTAAGTAGCTATGGGTGATAAAATTTACCCAATTTAATCTAATTGTATTTACAGGAATAATAGAAACTATTCGTTTAGGTAGACAACAACATATCACAACGAGCCGCAGTATACGGGTTGTCAATATAAACACTGCAATCAACATTGAACACATTTCGGAATCTATCCAATAAGCTTTATATTACAGTAAGATTTTTTGATCACTAATTTTGTTTCAAACTATAATATAATGAGTCGAATTTAATCAATTCAAATACAGACATAATATAATTAATAGAATTTACTATAAAATCAATTTATATACAGACGTTGAAAACAGATTGGGTCTTAAAATAATTGTGCTAACGTAACTTTCAAGACACGAAACTCCATTCTATATTATTGCTTTGTCAGTAAATTCCATTTCACGATACGGCGTATATTTTCGCCTTTGTTTTTCAATAAATTTGATTTGTTTCTATATGATATAACGTTGTTTTTCGTCCGCCTTTCCAAACATTGCCGCTGACAGAGTCGGTAACAAAATATAGGATTAGAGCTCTCGTATAGATGGTTCTTTTTGTCCAATTAACCTTTTCATTTGTAACTGGTTGGTCTTTAATCCGATACTATACGGGTGAAATTATTCAGGATATTTTGGTGTAGAAATATCGAACACTAGTGAATTTTCTTTGGTCAAAGAGTGTTGGAATTTAAAAGTTCTAAGCTGCTTAAATATGCTACGAGTTGTTTTTTTATTCGTATATAAAGTACTATTTGTTTATTCGTATAGTTCTTAAGAAAGACGGTAAGTACAAACATTTAACGTTTCATTACAAAAACTTCAATTGATCTGGGTTTAAACCCAGGTTATAAAGTCATAGTTTAACTTTAATACAGAGGTTTAAACTTGAGTTAATTATTGGCCTTATTGTTTTAACGTTAAAACATGTTTTGTAATAAGACGGTTCAAATCAAGTTTATTTTATGTACGTATAATACTAATTTTGAGTGAAATTAATTGGTTTACAAGATTTGCAATGCGTCGTTTACACTAGTTCACAAGGAATATACGTGGGTATGAAATTGCAATGTCAAGAGGTTTCAACAGTGAGTGAGTTTGTAACTAGACAAACTTTCTTAATGAAACGTGTTCTATCAAGATTTACAGAAACTGTGGTATTCAGTGATATATTAATATTCTCTCACGCGTCCTACTATAACATACTGATTTAGTTACGAGCAAATAATGTACGTAGGACGCGTGAAGCTATATAGAAACTTTAGTACCTTTAAAACGTAGGTAAATAATTTCTTGAAAAGCTATGTAGAGTTACTGTAGGAACTAAAATAGAACCTAGGTATATCTATATCCTAAATAATAATTTATTTTTTACATTATTCCTTAATAATACGGTATAATGGTATCTAATGATACCATTATTAAATACCTTATATTTATATATCTATGTTAAATCCATATATATAATACTAGCTGTTCTCCGCGGCTTCACCCGCATTACTCCGCTCTGCTTAGTCTTAGCGTGATGATAAATAGCCTATAGCCTTCCTCGATAAATGGGCTATCTAACACCGAAATAATTTTTCAAATCGGACCAGTAGTTCCTGAGATTAGCGCGTTTAAACAAACAAACAAACTCTTCAGCTTTATAATATTAGTATAGATATAAAACCCACCTACTACATTCAATTGGAATGCTAGCGACATCTTCGGTTCGGTATTGACTTGACACTCATAAATACCCGCGTCCCGTTCTTGTGGAAACTTGATTTGGAGCGTCCAATTTTCTGACTTGTCTGGTCTGATTACCTGCGAAATGTAGGAGCATTAGTTGTTGTGATAGAATGTGACGTCACGGTCAAATACATTGTTGATTTATAATAAGAAAAAAGAGTGTGTGCCGAGCACACGTGTCAGAAGTGAAACTTCTTTGGTAAGATTCTAAGACAATAAAATCGACTCACTCTTCATGATGGTATTGCCAAGATGCGACCTTGAAATTTAACTCTCAAGAGCCTTAAAAGATGCTTTACTTCAATAACGTAGGTCTAGATAATATGAGTCTTTAATAATTACACATTGATTAAAGAAATGATATTTTTCAAATGTAAGAAGAGAAATTACTGTACACAAAAGCACTCAATACAATGATATAAATTTGTTCATACAATTGATTTCATATTCGTAAAATGGCACACTCTCATTAAAGAGTCTGTACCTTACCTTAAAAAGGTAAACCATTAAGACACACATAATACCTTAATTGACATACAAACAATCGTATCACATTAAATGTCAAGTGTTAATCTCAAACAACGCCCTACATGAATTTAATTTCAAATACATAAATATTAAACAAGACCCTTACTTGGAACCTTTGATCCGAAGTGTATGTCAGTATGCCCGCTGTTAAAATATGTAAATCCCTCTTTCTTATCCAGGATACCTGTAAAACATTATATTTTTAATCCCTTTTAATAACTGTTTTTAATTAAATTATTCAGTGGCTTTCGGTTAATCTTTAATTATTTTATTTTATGCAAAGGGTTTAGTCTGTTTTTCTGAGTACCTACTTCAAAATAAAATGTAATGAATCAGTTGTACTAAATATACAAAATAATATTATAAAAATATTGCAATTACAAATTATTCATTCAATAAACTACGATCAAAAATTCGACGAGTGTCACACCACTGAGCTTAAATAATTATTTTTAACAAAATCTAAACCGCAGTCAAATTGTCAGCTTTGAAATAATAAAAAAAATCGGTTCGTCCAGTCGAACGTTCTGTTAAATTGAGATCCTCCTCGTTTTTTAAAATCAGTTTGAATATTTTTAAAGTACCTAACAAGATTTGTATTCACGAAATATTTACACCAACAACAAAACAGTCCTCTTTAAAAGTTAATAAACGATATCATTACAAGTACAAAGTTCTGTATCGCAAACTATTGTAACAAATTCCCCGAAGGCCTTGTTCTTAAAGTATATTCCAACTCGACTGGCTTCGAGTTTCTTGCGGTTTTCACGTAAATGTAGGAAGCGTTTAACCACAAACGATGCAATTTTCCCTTTTTCCTTTTATTGGTATTTCCTTCTTTATGTTTACTGTATTCTTTGGTGTTAAAGAACGGTTTACTACGTGTTGGCAATGTTTTTAAAGGTACTAAGATGGTAGTTAAATGCTACTAGTTACTTTAGAGAAGCAGGTTTACGAATTATTACGATTATAGTAAGTAGTATAAGTATTTCACTTAGTTTGGGACCCACTGTCGTACATAAATTGTAAAACATAAAATGGACTGGATGGATGAATAAATTTGTTTTATTTCATTTCATACAAAAGCCTGTAATATTTGATATTGCTGAATTTGTATATATCACTTATAACATAAATAATTTCACTAAAAATATTCCTAACGTCCAATTTCTTATCGATTATAATGTAAATATTACAGTCATTATTTAGAATAAAAAGCACTACAATTACTAAATTAAAAAATGCACACTTAAAATAGGATAGGGAATTAAAGGAAATTATAACACCAGCGATCCCAAATCCCGGTTAAAGGAAATATATGGCTTAATAAGATCTCCAGTACCTACTTTATAACGTCCAACATACGTTGGACGTTATAAAGTACTGGAATACGGCTATGTTTAAATTTTTGCCATCATCCCCTACAACGACTAGCTAGACACGTTTATTTCTCTAAATTTTGCACGGAAATTTTCCAACTTGTACAAATATTATGCAACGTTAGAAATTCCTTTGTTCCATATAACTTTGGCTTTAAACTTTAACACGCTATGAAAACCTCGACATCGCGATACGAGGAGCTAAATCCTATACATAAAATGTATCGTGTGAGAAATAATAATATGGTGAAAAATATTAAACTTTCAAAAATATTGCACATTATTACAAAAAACAATTGACGATGCCAATGACGATACATTTTAAAGAAAAGAAAAAAAAAATCGATAACGAGGCGAGATTCGAACCCGCGTCTTTTTGCCTTACCGGGGCAACGTCTAGCCACCCGTGATCCCGACAATCGCATTTCTTCGACTGTTTCGATTTTATATGCCTAAAAACTACGCCATCTATCGAGATGATTAAAACAACCATCTCAACCAATATGAAACATTATTTCAACAATAACAATATTGTATCGATATTAATTGAGGTAGTTGTTTAGACTAGATAATCTTAAAAACAAATTCACACTATTTTTCTATGTTCCATAATCAAATTTATTCAAACAGAACTCTTTTCTATATTATTATTTTCACAATGACAATTAAAATCTATAAACAAACTACAGTTCCAATATATAGTTACAAATTCAACTTGAAGCATTAGTTAGCTGAAGTAGTTTATTTCAACACTTGATACTCGCTGCATTGTATTTACATTTTAAAGGCAATTAAGAAATATTTAGCAACATTTTGTTTAATGTTTTTCCTCGACGTCTGGGTTGTTTACAGTTATTCCACGTTAATTATGTTGAAACTCTCGGCAGTGTGTGTTTTAATGATATATTAACTTGAATGCTTGAAAATATAATAAAAACAATATTACGTATATTCATATTTTAACCTTGAAATTAAATAAGATTTGATGTTTTGTTTTGAAGTTATATAGGCCGAGAGGTCTAGCGTCGCGGTCGCCCTGGTAAGGCGAAAAATGCAGGTTCGAATCCCGCCTCATAATTGCTTTTTTTTCTACGATACAAAGTTCTATATGGAATAAGATATTAATTTGATTATAGTCTCTTTTCTTTCAAGTTCTATAAAAAGGAAATATCGAAAAAAAACAAAAGGCTATATTATACCATTGTCTACGATTTACATTGATTCAAAAATACTGCAAATTCAACATTAAATTTTAATACTTACAGCTTTATCCCCTAACTGCTCAACCCTGCAATGCAGAAAGGCGGTCTGACCGACCACTGTGGTAACATTCCTAGGCACGTTGTATTCAAAGTATGGAAAGGAGCCCACACTGTCTTCTCCATAATGTGCTGTTCCTGAAACAATATTTATTTATTCATTATACCACACTATTTAACATTAAAATATATAAATGCACAATATACATGACATATAATGTTATACAGATCGGACGTAGTACGAAGTACAAAAGGTGACCTTGTCGTTTAACAGCGATTTCTTCCAGGCCACCTGAGGTAAAAGATAAATAAATTTGTTGTAAAATAGAGAGTTGTAGTCAAGAATTGTTGTAATGGGCGGCTGAATATACAAAAAACTTATGTAACACAATATTTACTTTATACTCCACATTGTAATTTCTAGATGTAACAAATGAACACTTAAAATGTGGTCGTTTGATTAATTAATGCATTCATAAGGACTAACTGCAGTTTTCATTGTGTATTTAACTATTTAGTTCTACTTTTACACATTTTTTGAGCTCTTAATGGAGCTGTTTGTCTTAATAATACGCGTAATGGCTTAAGTTTACGTCATAATTACTCCCATGAAAGTTTGCTACACGTATTAAAACGTTGTTAGTAAAATGGACGTAAGTAGGTTCTGTTACGAGATATTATACCGAAGTTTTACCGTACATTATAATTTGTTATAATGTAGATAAATACTATCTAGAAATTTCTAGAAATAATAATACTAAAAAATAAGTCCGCTAGTGACCGCGCGCATTTATGGGTTGGAAATTTCAGGATTTCAAGTTTTAACGAATTAAAAATGTATTCATATTCTGGTTTTACAGCGAATATGATCACTGGCAGAACATGCTATTAATATAACATTAATCTTGTTTTAACATGAGATAATATTATGGTGTTTAATTTTTAAATACGTAAAAGATACACGAACAATTAAAAGTTTGTCAATATAGCGAGAAGATAACTGTATTGTCGAGATTTCTTTCAATGTAATTTTCTGTAGTTGTAATTAAATTTCGTTTGCAAAATATTAAAGTATTTAACAAAACATTTGATGGAATTATTATTTTCATTAATAATGATTTATGCGTTCAAAAGGTGAACAGATTCGACTATCTTCTACGAGATTTAAAGATTCTTAGAATAAAGAGATCCCTGATTTCAAATATCCAATCAAAGTCCCAATTCAAAATTATCTTTTAGCGTTGATTGAACGTCGAACTTTTTATTTTTCTTACCAATGTTTCAGACAGGATCACTGTCCATTTAATGTCTTTGTTTGTCCTTGTGGTAATTGTATCTCTAAACGGTTTGGACTTTGAACCCTTGTGTTAAAAACAAATGTATCAGCATCTAATATTCTAACACTAGCGGTCCGCCCCGGCTTCGCTCGTGGTACATGTTTACGTTTTTTCTCCATTAGAACTATCCTCGTACTTCAAATAATATATTGAAAATAATTAACGAAATCGGTTCAGCCGTTCTCGAGTTTTGCACTTACCATTTGGCGATTCATTTGATATTATAGATATCTTACATGCATTTGATGAATAAACAGATTGATTTTATCGTTTCCGATACGATAAGGAGTAGGTACTTTATAAACCGTATTTGATGTTGAAAGCGTCAGCTGTTCGAAGGTAACGTAAGAATAATATGGATAACTTTCGCATTTATGACATTAATACGGATGATTCACGTCATGCGATAAATTGTTTGGCTTTCGACGGAGTTGCAAAACGTATATTTTGTTTTATTGATACCGAAAATGGCGATTTAAAAATCCTCGTAACATTCTATGCGTGCGGAACATGTAACATTGAATCTGAAAAAATGTCGATTTAAAAATCCCTGTAACATTCTATGCGTGAACATGTTACATTGAATCTGAAAAAAATCATAAGTTATTCAAAGTAACTGAGATACGTGACTAAAAATACGCAACTGACGTGCTACCAAACAATAACCCGTACATCGATCGACTCAATACATGATACATACAAAACAACATGTACGAATACCCCATACATGTTTACGAAGGCATTTATGTTTTTTGGAATTCTGTTTGTGTAGACCCCAAATAGAATAGCAAACGACACAATTAGCGTAAACAAAGGTGAGTTGATTAAGAAATTATTTGGGTCTGTGACAACATTCGAGCGAGTAATGCGTTGGCAGGACCTTAATTTTGGGGGACGATGTGACCCCTTTTATGGAAGCGAGAGCAAAAAGTTTGGACACGGCAAATTAGGGTTAACACGTATTTTTGCTGAGTTTAGTAATTTTAAAGTAGTTAGTGACGCTTCAATCAGCCCAATTACTTTTTTGAGTTACTCACTCGAAGTGTTGCGTTTCACTTAATTTGAGTTGTAATTTGTTGGGAGGTAAATTTTAATGGAGGTTAGTGTCCTATATGTGAAATGTTAGAGACTCCATACGTCTTATAATTCGATAAAGCCGGCTGCACGCACGAAAAAACATGACTCATGCGGCGTTACCTCGCTCTGACTCATCTGAGGCGTTCCATGTAAGGCTTGAAGTGCGAGCGAGAGCGCGGAACGAGCGACAAAGAAGCACAATCGGACGTTGTCACGTTCAACTATCGTCAGTAAACCGACTTTACAGACAACAAATTTTTTACAAGTAAAAACTTCGGTTTGGTATAGGTATTAGGTACTCCCTTTAAACCCTCTACCATTTTTTTTATATAAGCCCTTGTTTTTCTGCCCAGCTTTTCTCACTAATATGCAATACAATGTAAATATTTCTGTATAACGTAGTCTTTTTCATATAAATCATGTTCAAGAAATCCATTAATAAACATATACTAAAAACTACATAAAGAATGCTATCGAGTTCAATTTAAATGAAGTCTAGTAACGTAGCAACCGATAAGTTAGCATTTAATTAAATCCATGTCGACTCGACCTCTTTTAACGCGAATATATGGAAATTACAGCAATATAAGGTTTCGTTCAACAGTCTTTATATTACGCGAGAAACCTTATACGTGTAATATAGCGTGAAAAAATACCTGTAACATTGTTGCAAAAATACTGTTTGGATTTACGGTATTGTATATTGGCTGTCTTGGAATTACGATAAAAAAATAGTCGTGAATTAAGCTACACTTTTGGAAGCGGTGGAACTATCGTCATGAGCAGGATATTGTTCCTACTACGGGAACACAGGAAAGCAAAAGATAAAAAAAGTACTGAATGCATTGCATGCTGAAGCTGGTAAGCTAAGAATTAAATGGTTTACATTCTTAAGCTCACGGTTTAATTTGTGTTTCTTCGTATAGGAAGATATTCTGTCTTACTCTTACTTTTTTATAAGGGATCTTTAGAATTGTGTACAATATTATGTTGTGCAAAAAAGGACCTAAGATGAATACTATTCAATCTCATTTGATGTACCTATGACTGAATATGCCATTACTTTAAATATTCAAAACGTTTATAAATAATGATTTAAACAAGTCTTTTAAAGTACTATTATAAAGTTTCAATAGCTCTGTTGACTTATAGAAATTATTATATCCGAGGTATTGATAACAGTTATTTATCCCCAGAAAAGAAATACTACACAAAAGTTAAACACCACATAATATGACATGTAACGTTAATCCAATTGATATAAAAACCATTCAAGCCTGCCCTTTTCACACCTTATTGAGCCAAATTGCTGTAGGTGTAGTCTCGACACATTAATCGACATCGATCTCGACCGAAATCGGTCGGTAACTAACGATTTTCAGTAACTATAGTATGGACCTAAAAAATTTAGTGTTGTTTTTCCAAGAAATTTACCTTAATATTATGGAATATATAGTAAATTAAAATTAGTTACATAAATTTTTCGCATTATTACAAATACAATTGCATATGAAAAAAGCACATGTTATGCACAAAAAACATGGCAGTTAATTTAATTTTAATCAAATTCGATATTTTTTTATATCAATCGTTTAATTAATGTTCTATTAATTACATATTCATGGAATCCAAAATTCCATGTATGGCAATCTCCTTATTTACTTTTTTGACATTTGACATCAATCAATCGAAATAATATTTCTATCAAAATAAATATAAATTTTGTGTTTTCAAGAGGATAATTTTTAATTATGTTCTTAAAAATCCTATAAATCTATTGGATAACAAATATCTTAAGAAAATATCAATCTGCGTTATGTTTTTATATAGTTAAAGCTATGTATTAGTTTTAGTTTAGTAATATTTTGTTATTTGTGAAGTGCAATAAAATTCTAATCAAAAGACTCTAAAAGCTCTACAAGATAATTCTGCTCAATTCGAAGCCTTTCTAGAAATCTTTAAGACATCATAGAAACGGACGGAACTAAAACTAAGGACGGAACGGATAATTTGTATCACTTGTATTTTTAGCTTGTAGGTATTATTATATTATATTATGTGCATCATTGTATATTTTATTACAGTTAAGCAAAGGATGAATATATGCAATTGATTTAGCGGTTCACGGGTAATTATTTATGTAATAAATATAAATATTTATCTATAAATTTTATAATTTACAGATGAACAAGTTACTAGAATTATGTTGATGAGAGATGATGGTTTTGATCCAAATTTTCAACTACGCTATTATAAACTGTTAAATTAAATTTTTCTAATAAATTTTTTTCTTATTTCGATCGTTTTTTATTTGTATTCATCTGTATAATTTTATTATCCTAGAAGTTCAGAATAATTTCTTTCTGAACTTCTAGGAATTATTAATTGAATATGAATGCAATAATTTAGGCTGAATAAATGCAGACAACAGTACACTATTTTAATATTTATTTAATACTAGCGGTCCGCCCCGGCTTCGCCCGTGGTACATATTTCGCAATAAAAGGTAGCCTATGTTCTTTCTCAGGGTCTAAAGATTATCTGTGCCAAATTTCATCAAAATCGGTCCAGTAGTTTATGCGTGAAAACCATACATACATACATACATACAAACCTTTCCTCTTTATAATATTAGTATAGATAATATAAGAGGCTTCTTAACATTTTCAATAAAATTTTGAAACCATCTTAAAAATAAAACATTATTTGTTTATTTTATTTTAATTGCAATAACATTAAATAAGAGAAAACACTATTGCGTTAAATCGTGTAGCATCGGAAGTGTGAAATATCTTTTTTTATTATAAAATTATAATAATCTAAGATAATTTTTCCGACATTATCAACCGTATCTACAAACCCACACAAACCGTAAGGCCCTTCTCCCATTACGATACTTCTAGAATACGATACTCGAGTAGAATACTAGTTAGATATTTGCTCGCTGCCCGATGTTCGCATATTCAGCGACTGAAAAATGACTAAATTCATCATTATTGTGCCTCGTTTTTGTAGACGGACGCTATGTCGACCGATTCCAGTGACGACGTAAAAGTAGGAAGTAGGTACTGGATTCATCCATATATTGAAAGAAACATAAATTGTAGAGTTTTTATAGCCGCACGAGAACTGCAACATGATGATAAGAATTTTTTATCTTTCTACCGAAGAGATACGCGCGAAACACGACGCAAAAGCGACCAACTATACTAGTCGCGGACGTGTAGGATACCGGTAGCGTAATGGGAGAAGGGCCTTCGAGATGACTTGTCGAGATCAAAGTATCTACGTCGGTATCATAACGATTGACAATGTCAAAGAATAATTTGTTTTGACAATATTCGAATGTGTTGCAAAGAAATGATTTTCCAAATCCATGAAATCTATATTCTATTTATTTTTCATATATCTACGGAATTGAAATAATTATGTTATTAATTTAGATAAAAATGCATTACTACTAGGCTATTATTATATAAATATTTTGACGCATTACGGAAAGTTTTGTGAAGAATAAAAATTATAAACAAATATGTATCCATTGTATACTTCCATCAAATTAGGGAGAGGTATTAAGCGACATCATTTTCGTTGCTGAAGACGGGACTATAAATTAGTTGTCGATAATTACCGACTAATATTGTACAGACTTCGGGCCCTGGACTTGACTGCAATTCACATCTCATTTACTCGCTTTTTACATAAAAGGCGTTTCAAGAGCAAAGAATAACCATCCGGCGTGAGTGAATAGGTCTTCGAAGATAATTTTACGTGCAATTTGCAATGGCTCGAAATAAATGGTTGTTATTTGAAATAAAGCGCTTATGCTATTTAGATAATTGAGTAATGATAAGCGGTCGCTTGTATGATATTTTTAATATTAAAAAAAACAGCTTTTATTTCAATAAAAAGAAACACATAAACTTTTACACTTAAACTTTTTACTGTTATTTGTTGTTACTGATATAACGTAATTTCACATTATGCACAATTACTATAATGATATAGGTACAAAGCTTGTCGTGCGATTTGTAAAAATAGCGTGATTTAACATTTTTCTGTGTAATGGTGCTTTGGATTGAAATAATAGTTTTCTTAAATGCGTAGTGAACTATAACATGGAATTATAACTTAATTTATTACCTTATTGTTGAGATACGTTCCGAACTTCAAACTTTATAGGAAGTGTGGGTTTACAGTCGCGAAGTCTCTGATCTCTAAATACTACACTACCTCTAGTTTAATCACTACATAGTATAAAACAAAGTCGCTTTCTCTGTCCCTATTTCACTATGTCCCTTTGTATGCTTAAATCTTTAAAACTACGCAACGGATTTTGATGCGGTTTTTTTTAATAGATAGAGTGATTCAAGAGGAAGGTTTTAGTATATAATTTATTAGGTTTTAGACAAAGCGGGCGAAGCCGCGGGCGGTAAGCTAGTATGATATAAGTAGAAGTAGTAGCACAGATAATATTATATTAATAGTTTAGAAACGTTATAAAGCTTTCCTGTTTTTGCGAACAGAAAAACAGAAGCGGAAATATTTTTTATTTTTTACTTATTATAGACGACAATGTCTATGAAAAGTAAAAAAATCACCTGGGATATTCGATACCCTCGTAGAACATGACAACACCGCATCCACTAAAAATTTCATTACACACGAAAATCAAGCAGATAAAGTAAACAAGTTGCCGCAATATCCTTGTGGGTTTTTTACTTTCAGCTCGAAGCATCTTCGTAATTAAAAAGGGTACGCAAGCGTGCTAAACAAAAACCGCGCTTCCGGGATCTTTCTGTTACATACCGTAAGGCTTTGTTCCACGGTCAAGGTGAAATGTGTTTTATTGTGAAGTGATTAATTGCTATTTTGGGATAACAATGATCGTTAGAATTATGTTATTGAGTTAGGTTGTACTGAGAGCTATTTAACTGTGTTTAAATTATGTTAATAGTCCTACTATAACAATAGAGATATTAAGAAACTAACATCTCAAAATATATCGTGAATTTGGAATGATTCATGTTTATTACTCGTTCACGCAATAAAGGATAATCAGATATAGATGTACATACACATGTATATAATATGATAGATGTATAATATGGATAAGCAAATAGCCTTTTTTCTGACTATCACACGAGAAAAACCTTGTCAAAGTTAAACACAAATAGCAATATAAACTATACTAGCTGCGCTTCGCGGTTTCACCCAAGTAGCTGCGCTGCTGTTGGTCTTAGCGTGATGATATATAGCCTATAGCCTTCCTCGATGAATGGGCTAACTAACACCGAAATAATTTTTCAAATCGGTCCAGTAGTTCCTGAGATTAGCAAACAAACTCTTCAGCTTTATAATATTAGAATAGATGTTATGTAGAGATAGCGTCGCTAGGCTTATTGTCTCAAAACCAAAAGCAAGTACTCATATCATATTATATCTCTTCAAATATGAATTTAATACTTCAGAAAGGAATTTCTTTTTGCCAAAATGGCACGAGTGCCTCTTACAACTTTCTGTTTATTCACGTGAGACAAGCGGGTTTCAGACAAGATTATCGATTATATACTTATTGTAACCGAAAAAATGATTTTTATATACTGAAGATTTGAAATGTTTAACTTATATTTCTATAAATACCGTATGAATAGGACTATTCGATTGAAAAATTTAAGAAAATATTTTTTTCTTTGTAAATATACTTTAGAATTTTGCAATATACACCCATACACACATTTTTTGTTTTATCATAATGCCATGGTTCAGAAGTGTAGTATCACATTCAGCGAATAATGTATTGTTTATTCAAAATAAACATTAAAACAGTATTTAAGAAAAATATATTGTTTTCTTAGGCTTTATTTTAAATTCCTAATTTTACTTAAATTTACAATTTACATTTGAGTATATTTTTCTATCTCCATTTGAGTATAATTACTATTACAAAATTTCACAATGACCATGTATATTATTATAGTAGATATTGCATTAAAATGATGAAGCGAAAATCAAGATAAATAGCAATGGAGATCTAGTTCAAAATGAACTGTATTTTTTCAAGCTGTTTTTTCTTCTTAAATTGTGTGACACCATTATTAAAAGACCCAGTTAAAGTTTACACGTGCACGATAAAATTATGCTTTGTAATATAACAGTGCTTTCTTAATCTGCAGTTTGTTGAGGACAGATTAACTAACAAAAAAGAAAAGTATTAAATTGTAAATAGTTTGGTATAGTTCGCAATTTTTCGACAGTTCACAAACTCGCGAGAAATGGCGTCATGTTATCCCTTAATCTACGATTAAACAATATTTTTTTTTTTTGTTATGAAAACAAAAATCTCGACTGCTTATTTATCCAGTCTCTGTCACTACAACAATTCTGATGATTGCAACGACACCTCATTAATCAAAATCCGTCCAGCGGTTTGGGCTGTAGGGCGTGCCAAAAAAATATACATTCATACACTCAAAAAACCCTCCTTCATCGTAAAAAGACAAAGAATAATGAAATTACGATAAGTACAATCTTTTAATGCATCTGCAGTACTGAGATTCACTCCACTGAATGTTACCGGCTCTTCTAGTATTGCACTTTTTTGTATTGTGAAATATAATTTTCTTAACCCCATTTCTTTAATATTTATGAAAACAATTCATTCGAGGCTTTCTCGAAATTATATTTCTTGGCTTCGTTTATTGCTGTTTTGGTACATGTGTGTGAATATTTATAGTTATAAATAAGAATGATATAATACGATATTATGATTTATTACTTGTTTGTAAAATATTAAAAACATGCCTGTACGTTACTTCTTAGATGATATCTAAAAAAAACAATACATACATCTTATGCACGACATAACATACAGGTTTACTGTTCGTATCAAGTTCGTATACAATATCTATTTTCCAAAAATATTTAAAAACTTACTGAATTTAATTATTTATATGCACGTTTACAAGTCATCACAACATAAGTGAGCGTTTATTTTGTAAGTGCTTTATGCAAAGGTCATCACATTATAAGTGAGCGATATAAATCATCATGTAACCAAAATACAGCTGAGCATAATTATACATTTTTCGCTTACATTTTTAAACTTTTCCAATTTTAGATTTTACAATATTACAATATGTATTTATGTTTGTTTCTATTTTCAATACATTATAATACGATTATTTCCACTATAATCACTATCACATCTAAAAGTCAATCTAATTACGTTTCGAATATTTGGCAATAAAAAATGAATATTTAGCAATGTCGAAATTAAACATACTATTTATTAATATCATAACTTAAATATAAAAGTAAAGCAAGTTTTAATAGTGTTTTACATAGAAAGAAACATCATTGATCAACGCGTGCGCGCGTTTACTACCGTGCGCTCTGTACTCACTAATTGTGATCTACACTAACAATTTTTTTTAGTTACTTGCATCAAAAACGACGTTACGCCTAACATCGATCGCTAACAATATAAAAGTAAGATTAATGTGCCAGTTATTTATTTGTAAAATCTATACTGAAGCTGAAGAGTTTGTTTGTTTGTTTGAACGCGCTAATCTCAGGAACTACGTCCTATTTGAAAAATTCTTTCGGTGTTAGATAGCCCATTTATCGAGGAAGGCTATAGGCTATATTTTATCATCACGCTAAGACCAACAGGAGTGGAGCAATGCGGGTGAAATCGCGAAGCACAGCTAGTTAACTATATAAATTAAGTAAAAAAAAATTCGCGAATAACTATTTCGAATGTTATTTAAAAAATCACTTTAAACAACACAAACTTTAACTAAAATTCATAACGTAAATTAAATTAAATTTTAAAAATTCCAAACAAATAGGTCCCTTTATATGCATCTACGTCAATTACATATACGTTCAAATGATAAAATATTAACACATTTTCTTGTACAGGTTGAAAATAAATTTAAAACTGTAAGAGGCTTAGCTGGGTCAAGTAGCTGTGAGGCTTCTGGTTTAACTTGGTTAATAACGAGAAATCTTGAAGTCAGCTTATCTTGGATGTTTGAGCTCTGTTTCTAATTTTATCACTTTTAGATTTGTTATGTTTATTAGGTACTACAGACCTTTATAGTAGGTAACTATCATATTTTGACCTAATTTTAGAAGAGTGGGTAATATTATCGTATCATACTTAATTATTTGTGTGACGCAATTAAATAAATTTTGAATTTGTATATTATTACTATATTTGTGTTGTAAAACCAAAAAATGCAAGTTTTTTATTGTACCGGTAAAACTTTGATCTGTTCTCCCATTCCAAATATTATCACTGAAAAGTAGATATTAAGGAACAATAGACAAACAGTTAGATACATTTTAGTTATGTATGTGTAAAACATCACTTAATAATGTGAACTGGATTATTTTATTTAGACAGCCCTATAAACACACAAGGCATTAATTCTTACAATTCATATGAATAAAGCAATCTATTGTCCATCTAAATTCATCTGTACCAAACATGAAAATACCAAATTATTCATCAAATAGTGCTTAAGCGAGTTACAGCGCTTGAAAAGCTGAAGGGGTTGTAAAGAGCATTCAAACTTCCTTCTTACAAAGGTGCTAACTGGACCCTCAACCGCTTTCAAAGTTCTATAGGCAGTACAATGGAATCGTCATTGTAATGTATAGTAGCGTAATTATATTTTGCCTTTCTTTTCATTTACTGAAAATTAGTTTTTAATTACGAAAAGATGAAAATATCGTAGTTTTTTGTAATTAATTAATATTGTATATTTGAAGATTTTGAGATAGATTTCTGCAATTTCATAAAAAATACTCTAAATATAAGAACTTGAAAGACTACTATCCAGCACTATTATCTTTCTAGTTGATGTTTTGTGTTGTGGGAATAGCTTTTTGTATAGCAGTTTCATTTACAAACTCCCTGAAAAAAAAATAGAAATACTAAATATAATATAACGTTAAGAAATAAATATAACAACATAACCTCAATTATCATGAAGCACAATTAATGCTCACTCTATTTTCTTTTACATACATAATCCATAATATAAACTCGTGTCAAGTTGCACGCCTAACCAATATAATATATTGTCTGTGTCCATCTGCGTAGGCCATCGTAGCCTAATCGTAGACCATGAATACACTACGCGTAGCAATTTCGTAGAGTGTGCGTAGAATACTTGCGTAGCAAACTATACCTTGTAATATAAGTAAGTTTCTATGAAAAATGCATACAAAAATTATTTAGTTCAAAGAAATTCATTTAGAAAAATGCAAAGTTTTATATTTTTCATAATTAACATTAATGAAAGACAGCTAAGAAAAGCTAGTTCAGGAATACTTTAAGAATCCCTTACAAAGGCATACAATTTCAAAATTCTGAGCAATAAATAAAGAAAAAAATGCTCAGCTATAAATATAAAAGACTAAAGTTTTCTGCGCAATGAGGAAAGTTTTTTTAATCGATACGCTCTCGTGAAATAATTAATCTTCTTAAGGCGCTTTCAACTTGAATGAGTAAGTCTGTTGAGAAGCGATATGGAACTATTTATGTAAAATCTTGTTAATTTATTATCCCATATTTAATACAGAATATTTATTATTATACTTTATATTCCATATTATAGCGTGTAAAATTGTATTGACGCTGTATTTGATTAAATAAAACCGGTTTCAATGAATCATCTCTACATTTAGTTTTTTATAGAAATAAGTCATCAAATTATCACTTCCTTCCTATATAGCAATTCCCAATTCCAATGAGGACCGATTCTGCCAATGTCAAGTTTTGGACGGATGATCAGAGACTTTAAGCTATCGTTTATGTAGGTTCTTGTGTGTTAAGCGTACTCTGTGCTGAGGAAACATCACGAATGAGATGATTTGCTTTATATCTTATAACCTTCTGATATGGAGCTGTATAACATGACAATAAATATTAGTTATTAATTAAAAACAATTAAAAGTGCAGTAATATAACTCCAATCTATATATATAAAACTCAAAGGTGACTGATATAGTGATCTATCAACGCACAGCCCAAACCACTGGACGTATCGGGCTGAAATTTGGCATGCAGGTAGATGTTAAGACGTAGGCATCCGCTAAGAAAGGATTTCCCGAAATTCTTGCGGGAACGGGGAAAAACGGGGATGCACGTACAAAGTCGTGGGCGGAAGCTAGTTAATACATAAACGTCCGTAAATGGTTTGCACAATCTCGATACGATTTTAACAAACTTAAATTAGATATTGTAGCATACGACTTGGTCTCAGGTGGCGCTCGACCAACTTACTGTGAAGTCCATCAACAAATAGTTTATGTTGTTTGTTTGTTACAAAACATGCTGTTACATGATGGTGAGGTTTATTGACCTCTGGAGTCTGTACTGTAGGAAGTAGATATTTTGGGATGAAATTTTTTCACTTTTTAAGTGCATGTTTTTGAAACAGTTTGTGTACGGTAATTTCTGATATATCAGTCAAATGCCTTATTTTATTTCTTTTTTTAAATGTTTAAGATATAACCCATGATATTCTTTTGTCGACATTAATTAATTTATATTGTACTAGCGACCCGCCCCGGCTTCGCACGGGTGCAATGGCGGCCGGCCGGTACCGCCGCAAACGCTACGTCCCGCAATTTTTAAATCTGTAATATCTTCGAAAATATTCACTTAAATCATACGGTGTAAAGGGCCATATAGATCTATATTAAATGAACAATGTATTCAAGGTATTTAATTGGTTAAGGATTAATGCTGTATTGGTTAAAATCGCTACGAAAATTAGCCATTATTTGTCGTAAAAAGTAAATGACAAAAAAAAGTTATTGTGGGTTACCCATAAGAGATAGACATATACCATCGCGGACTTTTCTGTAGACCTTTTCAATGTGTACAATACTTAGTACATTATTTTGATAAAACTCGTAGGGTTCAGCCTGCGTTTGCAATGTAAGCGGAAAAAATGTAATTATTTACGACATCACATTAGAAACCTCAAAAATAACAGTACTTCTCCACTATTTAATGGATGTTATTATACATATAAACCTTCCTCTTGAATCACTCTATCTATTAAAAAAAACCGCATCAAAATCCGTTGCGTAGTTTCAGAGATTTAAGCATACAAAGGGACATAGGGACATAGGGATATAGGGACATAGGGACAGAGAAAGCGACTTTGTTTTATACTATGTAGTGATAGTGAGTGGTGTGTTATGGATTATCTTTTTTTGTTATGTATAGGGGATTCGTAAGAGATGCTTTTATAAGTATCAAAGTAATGCCAAACATTTGAAATACAAGTAACAGACATGTTACATTCACAAAAATATATAACATAGGTAATATTGTGTTGAATAACGTTTGTTTGTACAAAAAGCTGTTGTTTAAATTACTATACTTACAACACATTAGGTTACATTACTTTTATGTTTCCCTTATGTTTAATGTTTAAAAATCTTCATTTTAAAACCACTCCTGAATTTCAGAATATTCATAGCCACGAGAATATAAATATCAGAAAATGTGAGAGATTTCACGCGAAGTTTTGATTAAGTTTTAATGTTTGTATTAAAACCAGGTTGGATATTAAACTAGTGTATTTAAATTTATGTTACACAACAAAACGTATATGTTGTATATTTTTACTCGTATTAGACATCTACACTATATTATCTATACTAATAATATTATACTAATAAAACTGAAGAGTTTGTTTGTTTTTTTGAACGTTTGATTTCGCGCTTAGATAGCCCATTTATCGAGGAAGGGTATAGGCTATATTACATCCTCACGCTAAGACCAACAGGAGCGGAGCAATGCGTATAAAACCGCGGGGCCCAGCTAGTACGTAATAAGTGTAACTATTGTGTAAATATAACAGTTTATTAACAAATATTATAATATTATTTTATTATATCCATACACATATATTAATCCTTACCCCATTAAATGATGTTTTATTATAGACTGTTTCAATACCAGCAAAATACTCTTAAATAAATTACTTTAAATTAAAAAAATTGGATATTCCATTCAAAAGATATAACGAATTTTTAAGTGTCAATCTACAGAAAATAGTAGGTATACCCGTTTTCCTTGGTCACGGCATCACGCGTGAACGGGTGGACAGATTTCGATAATACTTTTTTTATTATATTCCTTGAAGTACGAGGATGGTTCTTATGTAGAGAAAACGTAAATATGTACCACGGGCGAAGCCGGGGCGGACCGCTAGTATTTATTATATAAATGTTTTTTGTTTCAGGTTATTACCTACCTTTTATAAATATACATAAAACACAAATATACAACATTTTCAGTGTGTATAATATGTTTGTCTATGCAGTATCTGCAATTTTGTACAGATAAATCGGTACTTAGTCATTTTTGTCTATCTCTAGAAACCAGGAAGGTTTACAAAAATCCTATCTGAAGTTTTAACTATAAAAACCGGAGCGTTTTACTTAATGGGTATTTATTTACATAGCTTTCATAACATTTTAATGTTTAATTCATATTCGTGTGTTTATAAATATTATTATACCTACAGAGATTCACATTTCTAACAGAATAATCATATTATTTAGTAACACAATACTGCTACATAAAATTATTTATCATGAGAATTTAAGCTAAATTAAACCTCATTTATTAGTAAACAGAGTTCAAATCTATCTAAACAAATTTGTTCAATCATAACAATATGATGCGGTAATGAACTACGATTAAAGTGAGCGCGTAAAGGCGTACTCAAATAAAACTAGCTTAATTAAGGGAAACTCAATTATAAATATTAAGTATTGGATTTTCCCTCAAAATTGAGAAACTTTGTAGTGCTAACAAAGATTTATTGATATCTATAATAATATATATTTTGATTGGGATTTTAAGATTGTTAATATTAATATTATAATCGCGTTGATAATCTATACGTATTTATCAGTTATGTAGTTTATAAACATGCAAAGATGTATGTTTGTTACTGTATCACGCCAAAAAGTTTTAAACGATTTGTATGAAATTTGGTATAGAGTTAGATTATAGTCTAGATAAGCAAATATACGCGGTGGATACCACGGAAGGAAAGCCACTTTCTCTAGCTAGTATTTGTAAAGAGATAAATAAACAGAACATTGTTAGAAATGATTTTTACTACAACCCCTTCAAGGCTAGCTTAAATATAGGTCAATACATATTACGGGCCAATGCACTACAGCATAGTGTTTTGGCCCTGAATTTTTTTTTGTAAAACAGTGTCAATAAGTGTTACTAAAATGTAATATTCTATTTTCGTGGATAGACTTAATTTTCATACACTCAAAAAGGAAGTTTGAATAACATATGACTATATTTTCAGCTACATAATTTTCTCCGGTTTATTATCTTACGCACACTACTATAACAAGGTTTATGTGTGAGTTAGATTCGTGACGTACCTAATGGGCCCTCTTCACAATGGGCAGCGATGGGCGAGTAGGGGCAATCACGATAGTGTAGAGTCTAAATGTCTGTGGTTGGCCGTGGCAAACATTGACGAACATTTGTTGGGCCAACGCTATCCATTATGAACACGGCCCATAATACTATTCGACTCACACAAACACCATATTCAATATTGCATATACGTACAATGTAAATGTGTGCTACATGCATAACACAATCTCGCTTCAATTCCGAAATTCCAATTGCCTTAATACAAACACTTAGTTAAAATAACAAAGCTTTCCCAACAATGCAACAAAATTAAACCTCCAAGTTTTGAAATTAGCAGCCATATCGTCGACTTTACATCATCTAGTGTATTAAAACAAAGAATTAGTATGCAAATGGAGCCAACGGTTCTAATTTTTGTGTAGCAAATAACGATGTTATTGCAGATTAAATTGTTTTTATTAGTGGTCTCACTTTCTTGTGTGGATATCACTTGAATTTGGATTTTTATTGTTAATCTAATATAAGTATTTATTTAAAATTATATATGTACTAGCTTTCCACCCGCGGCATCACCCGCGCAGTCAAAGAAAAACTCGCATAGTTCCCGTTCCCGTGGGATTTCCGGGATAAAACTTATCCTATGTCCTTTCTCGGGTATCAAAATATCTCTATACCAAATTTCATGCAAATTGGTTCAGTAGTTAAGGCGTGATTGAGTAACAGACAGACAGACAGAGTTACTTTCGCATTTATAATATTAGTATGGATGTTTATCAGCCATCTGGTTTCCATAACACAAGCGAAAGCTTAGTATGGGTTCAGATCGTGCCGTGTGTGAAAATTTTCCTGACATATTTATTTATTTATTTAAATCCTTGTATGGAATCTGCTCGAGTTGACACGTGATAAAAATTAAAATATAGATCAATGTTACATAGTGAATACTGGTAAAAAATTAAACCCTTTAAAATTTTTAAAAGGCTAAAATCGATTAATTATTATGTAGTGTATGTAGTGTCTCCTCGACCATGGCACTTTGCTTCAAGAAAAATATACAAATTATTATTTATTTCGTGTTATATAGTGTTATTGTGTTATTGTTGTATAGTGAGATTTGTTTCATCTTATAATGTAATTATTGCAATAATAATTAAATGATTAAACAATGTTTATTTCATGTGAAACATTTGATGACACAACGCAAAGACTTTTCACCTTGTGACAAAATTAAAATAAACAAAATATTAGGTTAAACCCTATTCGTTGCCCGTTTTCAATTTAACCTTTTATCAAGTTTAATTTACTCATATCGTATGGTCGTTAGCATCTTTATGGCAAAAAGTAATAAAACAAACCTGGAATAATATTGTTTTATCATTAGGACGGGTTATAATCTCTCGTCCTAGGCTTAGTGGACACAATTAACAGTACATGTTTTGTTTTTCTGCTGTTAATACTACTGTTATTTTTTATGTAGGTATCTATAGTTATATTGTTAAGCTGAAGAGTTTGTTTGTTTGTTTGCTCGAACGCACTAATATCAGGAACTACTAGTCTGTGTTGAAAAAAATCTCTCAGTTATATATAGCCCATTTATTGAAAAGGCAATAGTAGAGCAATGCGATTAAAACCACGAGACACAGCTACTAAATTATATAATACCTAGAGATAGGACTATAAATTAACTATTTATGATGTTCAAACTAAAGTTAAACTTAACGTCAGAAACACTGGTTTTGCCTGAAGCTATAATTTACCCTTTAAGAAATAAAAGTAAAAAATAACACAACCCAGCAATCAAGAAATACTACAAGAAAGAAGGAATTAATTCGTACAACAAGTTGCGTGAAAATAGTAAAACAGAACACGTTTATTCTAGACGTTTCCAGAATAAATTTGATCCGTGTTTCATTAACGAAACACATTAATAACATCTGCGTAGTTATACCCTTTGTTTCTTAAGAATCATTTGGAAATGATCTTTTGTGTGTGTACTTAGGAAGGTATCGCTTGGGTACAATTGTTTAAATTATTTGAATATATTTTAACCGAATTAAAAAAGAAGGTTCTCAATTCGATTGTATTTTTTGGCTTTAGCTTAGAACTTTCGACTGGGTAAACTGAATTTGAGAATTATTTTTTATTTGAATGCCTTGATTTTTGCCTTTAATGATTTGGTGTCTGCGGACTCATTTAAGTTTGGTTTAGTTCTGAGAATGTGAAGGAAGTTTTTAGGTAGTTCTTTTATTATATTGTGTTTTGTAGCTTTCGTTATATTATGTTATTAGTTTTATAAATATACTAATTTGTCGGCATTTTATAAATAGTATTTAAGTAATTTGTGTGTGTGACCGCCTCCTTGATACAGTGGTTGACGCGTGAGCGTAGAACTGAGGGGTCCTGGGTTCGATTCCCGGTGGAGACGAAGAAAAAAAAATGTCTCGGTCTGGTAGGACACAGAAGGCTGATCACCTACTTGTCTCTAAAGAAAATCGATCAGTGAAACAGATGTATGCGTAATGCATCTGCCCCTTACCCCACTAGGGGACATGGGACTTCACTTTAAGTAATTTGTACGCCGCTCTATAACTTGTATTCAATAAGGTAGGTAGTAAACGTTCTAGAGCGCATCTACTCGAGGTAGCGTTCATTTATATTTATAAGAAAGAGAACTATTAGATCAAACTACAGGCACATTTCTATAACAGATGATAAACACAGATACGTTTATTACAAGGCCATGAAAATTAAATACGTAAAATCAAAAACGTCAACAAATATCACTATTTGCATTCCATTTGGACAAAGCAAAACAAAAATCGTTTTCCGATAGTGTGCGCTAAGCTTTATTGCATGTAAAATAGAAGCTTATGTCCGTGATTTTTATTTATTTCAAAGTTTCTCTGTTCCATTTATATCTCGCTAATGAACTATAAAGTTGAAACAAAATAATGGACTGGTTTTGTTCTCTTTATCTAATCCATATTAATATTATTCAATACTAGTTGCTGGTCCAGGCTTTGCTCACGTTGAACAAGAATAAAATTGGCTTATGTAACTTAAGTAAATTCATGTTTAATGCACTTTCATTTTGAAATAAATTTTAAAAGCAAATAATTCAATAGTATCTACACTATGCCCTTTATCTGTGACTAGCTTGTGTTTCACCCGCATTGCTCCGCTCCTGTTGGTCTAAGCGATAATGATAATGATATAGCCTTCTCCGACACCAAAAGAATGATTCAAATCGGACCAGTAGTTCCTGAAATTAGCGCGTTCAAACAAACAAACTTCAATCTTGTTAGAATTTGCTTACTATATAGGTATTTGATAAAAAAGTATATAGATCCACTAAATCATAATTGCGTACATTCATAATTAAAGAAAAATGTACAAATATCATAATAAATTAGTTGAAACAAGTTCTAGAAAATCGTTATTTGATTTCCCAAAAATAGATTTTAATCCACCTATTTTCCTCTTAGTTTGCTTTATGTTTTCGGATTAATTATATAAGTAATTTTATCATAATAATGGCTCTGTTTCATATCAACTACGTAGAAATTAATGGAAATATTAGATAAATCTAATATTACACATATGTACTTATTTGGGAATATAATAATTATTATAGTAGCATTTTAGCTGACGTTAGATGGAAATGTCCTTCATACAAAAGATGTTTCAGATTTTTTTTCTATAGAGAAGGTGAGATAGATATAACGAAATAGTTTTCACTAAAAATGTTAAAACGAAGCTAAAGTGCGTTTTCGAATAATTTTATTGTATATTCCGATAAAGTTCTGACTGAATATATTATAATTTTAGTTATTGGAGTATATCTTTAGTACAGAGAATATAAATAATTAGGTGTTTAATTAACAAAAATCACGTAGTAGGCACATGATGGAAAACCCCAAACTCGAAATAAAAAATAGGTACTCGAATACTATAAAAATAATTTCAATAGTCAAGAAGCCTGTACATTGTACAATATTATTACGATGATGATACAGAACTGCTTAAAAACTGATTATTATAAAATTATTTTCGAACGAGCTCTACAAAATTGCTCTTATACTTAAACGTCCCTGTAATACAAAACAACCAAACATACGTGCATTCCATTCAATAGAGACAACACAAACTAAACGAAAACACAAAGAAAATATATCCTACAGAACACTTACAAAGGCTTCTCACAAATCGAAGCAATTAGACACTTGAGCCCATTCCATTATAGTGGTACAATGAGGAATTGCATTCCTGTAAGCACAGTACTATATCGAATGACTGCAAACAATAAAATCAATAGTTCATAGAACATTCTGGCAAAATAAAGCATGTTTAGTGAAAGGAGAGGTTTCATTACGAACGTTGGTTGTTTGAACAATGGCAGTTCATTAGAAATCAGAACGATAGTTGTTGCGTACATTAATTAAGCAGAATAATCGAGATATCAAAAATGTATTTGTTACCCGCTTGTTTAACGTGGCTGAAGCAATATTTAGCTTCTAATTATAGTTAGAAATTTGTTACATATTAAATTCAAACAATAAAAAACGGCCAATTGCGACTCGGTAAACCTTTGATACGCGAGTCCGACTTGCATTTGGCCGTTTAACCGATTTTTGTTCTTTTGTGATTTGGAATACGAAAAAAACATGAAGTCGCTACATTTGTGTAATCGATATCAATCTTCTTTTACAGAGAACATTTAAACCGTTCTATTTGAACCAAAGAACAATAAGGCTATATCGGACACTTTATCTTAAAACTAGAAAACTTTCGCCTTATTTTATTTATTTCAAAAGTTATTCTGTTTGTGAGTGTACGCAATAGTTTTCTTAGTACAGTGTCTAAAGGCCAGTTTTCACAGTTCGGTCAACAAGCCAATGAGCGAAGTCCAAACGATGTTTGAACCACAATCGTCTGGATTATTCGAGAACTTCAGGCTTAACTTTACAGAGCACTCTATTAAGCCTTTATTCTCTGTACTTTGAATCTTTTATTTAAACACTAATAAATTAAAAGACTAATTCGAACAAGGAAGGTTATATGCCAGATATTATAAAATACCTAATGCTATAATATTACTTAATATAATAAATTACGTAATAGATGCAAGGATCTTAAGAGGGCGCATAAAGCCAGAGAATTTCTATAGTTTAATGGGCGGGGCCATAGCGCGCCATGCCGCGCGCCAGTGTTGCCATATATACAGATTTATCTGTATCTATACAGATTTTAAGACCACTATACAGATTACAGATTTGGGTTTACTTTTATACAGATTTTAGGTAAAGGACACTAACTATGATAAAATAATTGATAAGCAAAGTAAATTTTATACATTTGTTAAAACCTTTTTTGGATAAGGACATATACTATGATAAAATAATCCATTATCTAAGTATATTATTTTTATACAGTTGTTTAAATCTGGCAACATTCATGGCGTACATCGGGGATTTCCCTCGGAACAAACAAACAATAATTGTATATTCTTCTGGGGGATTTCCCGAAACATGTATTTTGTTAACGAATGAATGTATTTGTTTCTTTTTAATGTTTGCAAATCAATCAATCGTTCATTACGATGATTACGAGTCGACTACGTTTTCTGATTACCTACGTCCTACATGAAAGGATTTTTTCATCTATTAATTTAATTAAAACAAAAACCAGGAACCATTTAAGCACCGAAACGATGGAGGGGCTAATTTTGACAAAACAATATTATTGAATAACGAGCCATGTTTTAAGCTCAACGTCCACAAGAAATTGATAAATAAAATGAATAAAAGTATGTATAAAAAGTAATAAATAAAGTTTTAAGTACAATCCAATGTTTTCTTTAACAAACATACCATTCAGATTTTAAACAGCTTACGGTTTGATTTCATACAGATTTTATACAGATTTTTAGACTACTATATCCAGATTTATCGATTTGGCATGTGGCAACACTGCCGCGCGCAATCATTCTTCCATCATACACCCGGCTCATCGTACACGTAAAGTTCATCGGACGCTAAATTAAACACAATATTCTTCGCTCGTTCAACGCGTATTTTCGGTAGTATATTAATGAAATAATTATATAAAACAGTGAAGTTGAAATATTATGTAATATGATAATTCATTATTATTTTTTATTTATAATTATTGATGATAATCTATACATATAATAAAACAGTAAAAAAAGTGTATACGTATGTAATATATTCAAAAAAAACAATACCTATTAGGGAAACAGTATAGAGCACGAATCCGTAAAAAAATCTGTCTGTTTGTTTATGTATGTTTGTTTGTATGATTTGAATGAATGTTATATTGTTGTGTAGATATTATATACTAGCTTTCCGCCCGCGGCATCGCCCGCGCAGTCAAAGAAAAACCCGCATAGTTTCCGTTCCCGTGGGATTTCCGGGATAAAACCTATCCTATGTCCTTTCTCGGGTATCAAAATATCTCTATACCAAATTTCATGCAAATTGGTTCAGTAGGCGTGATTGAGTAACAGACAGACAGACAGAGTTACTTTCACATTTATAATATTAGTACAACATTAGTATAATATTAGTACAAGGTAAATTAGCTTGGAGAAATTTTTGCATATTATGTAGTGGTGTGTATATTACTCAGATCTTAGAGCGCGTTTCCACTATATCGTTTAAAAATACAAAAATGTTTCGATATCCTAACATTACTATTTAATTTTATACTTATTCCTAGCAACACTCTGATTTTTGTTTTCAATAAAAACAAGTTTTTATTTGAAAGAAAATGGTTTTGACTTTATAAAAAAAAAATATAATTATCATTCAATTTCACGTCCTTGAGCAAACGACAAGACGACTACCGTGAAACAATAAAATATCGTGTCCATAATAATTTGTTTCGTTATTAATATTTGACCATAATAATTACGAAACAAAACAAATAAATAAATCGTCACTTGATAGTTGAAAGTGGAAACACGCACAAAACCAGAATAAACCAGTTTACGCTGTCCGCAGGTGCCACGTGCAGTCTTTCGTCAGTCGCTTGAAGGTCGCTTGGTACCGTAAGGCTAAGCGCGCACCACGATTTTATGCAGCGTGATTATTTTATCGCAGAAATACAACGTATGAGTTAATATGACAATGCGCGCACATGCGATTAAATAATCGCAGCGATTTTAAAATTGTGATTTGTCACATTTTGCTTTTCTTTTTTTTTTCTTATCCTCCGAAGTAGTAAATAAAGACAAGCAACTTGTACGAAATCAATGATGAAAGTGAGTAATGATCACTATTAAATTATCGCTGTGCGCGCACCGTACTCTCTGCGATTTTCTACAGCGCGATTTTGAAATCGTGTCGCAAAAATTAAAATCGTGGTGCGCGCTTAGCCTTAGAACATAAAGCACACATTTCATTCAAAAGTTATAATTATTACGTAATTGTTAAATTTTGTATTTGTTGATTGTTGTTATTATTTGTTATTATTGTTATAATATTTGTTGAAGTGTTTAATTTGTGTGTAAGTGTTGTAACTTTATATTGTTAATTGTTAATGTAAAAGTTATACGTATGTTAAATGTGCAAATATTAAAATAAAGTCTCATCTTTTTCAGAGGAGAAACACATATAGTTTAACTAGATTTCCGCCCGCGGCTTCGCCCGCGTTTGCAAAGGAAAACCCGCATAGTTCCCGTTCCCGTGGGATTTTCGGGATAAAAACTATCCTATGTGTTAATCCAAGTTACCCTCTATATGTGTGCTAAATTTCATTGTAATCGGTTCAGTAGTTTTTACGTGAAAGAGTAACAAACATCCATACATCCATACAAACTTTTGCCTTTATGATATACTAGACTAGATTTCCGCCCGCGGCTTCGCCCGCGTTTGCAAAGGAAAACCCGCATAGTTCCCGTTCCCGTGGGATTTCCGGGATAAAAACTATCCTATGTGTTAATCCAAGTTACCCTCTATATGTGTGCTAAATTTCATTGTAATCGGTTCAGTAGTTTTTACGTGAAAGAGTAACAAACATCCATACATCCATACAAACTTTCGCCTTTATAATATTATCAGATCAGATATTAGAATATTAGAATATTAGATATTAGATATTAGATTTAAAATCCCATAAGTATATTATATATTATAATAAAAACTAAAAATAAAATGTTGTTTTTTTTTATTTGCTGACCATACACTACTACAAACGCAAAAATTTCTCCAAGCTAATTTACCAGCTAATTTTTTTTGTAAGCTAAGCTAATTTAGTAGGTATGGATAGTGTGACTGTGTGAGACCCATTTGTAAAAAGTCGTCAAATAACGATTTTCGTGGGACTTACCTCCACCATACGGACAACTCAAAGTAATATCTAGGCATGTTTTTTAGTATATACCTATATAATATATTCACAATCTGTATTACATAATAATATTACATATTATAGATTATCTATAAGTACATAAATATAGCTTTTCGAATTTTTGTATGTTTGTATGTATGTCTTAGCATTAGCTAATAATATTATAATTCATAAAAAATATACTATAAATCTTTCTTGATTTTATAGATGTAAAACTATGAATGAAATATTTATATCCATATATGTATACCTAAGATCGTAGCGTCAATACCTACTCAGCCCGCGGAAACATATTATCAAATTTATCTACAAATAGGTAGGTAGATTAATTACTACCTATTTGTAGATTCCTATGGTTGTTCCAGTAAAAAACGTAAACAGGTTGTGAATAGTATATACCTATATAATATATAATATATTCAAAATCTGTATTACATAATAATATTACATAATATCTATAAGTACATAAATAATAAATATAGCTTTTCGAATTTTTGTATGTTTGTATGTAGGTATGTCTTAGCTTTAGCTAATAATATTATAATTCATAAAATATATACTATAAATCTTTCTTGATTTTATTGATGTAAAACTATGAATGAAATATTTATATCCATATAACTAGGTACCTATGTAAACCTAAGATCGTCGCGTCAAGCCCGCGGAAACGAATTTACGAAAATAATAGATATCTAAACTCACCTGCATAAAGTTTCTGAAATGAATCAAGTCGTATTTTTTATTAATACATATTAATAAATAATAATAATTATTATTTATTATAAATAATAATTATTTATTATTTATTATAAATAATAATTATTTATTAATATGATTACAATACTAAGTATATTAACTTATCTTCGAAAATTAGTTAGATATCATTTAAATATGAATCTCTTTTAGTTCTCGTTTCTGAAGTTTCAATGTTCTTTTGTTGTTTACCATTTTCAAAAAAACAATATTAAAACAATATTATTAAAAAATCGGCGCGCGGCACAGCAATTTGAGCATGGTCTACTCGTCTCAACGGAGCGATAGCGTCTGATGTATGAAATAGAATTATGTTTGAAGCTCCTAGAACGTGCGATGCAAGATGATTTCTTGCGTAATTAAAAATATAGTAAGCGCCAAAAGTGTTTTATCGTGATTAAACCAAAACTAAAAGTAATTACAAAAAAGTGGTCCTACAAAGTTCTCACAAATGTTTCAATATAATTGTTTATGAAAAAAATAACATAATAGGCATTACCATGTCAAGTAAAAAACGTAAAAGTGTGAAATTTAGAGGTAACTTCGTGAATTTTTTCTATCGAGTCAATTTCAATATTTTATGTTTTTGATCTGACAATATAATCCAAAATATCATCAAGTTTTACATATATTTTATTTTTTATATTTGGTCTTGAATATTACACGTATCAACTACAAGTTGATTGGTGATTTGACTTTATTCGCGTTCTTAATTCTTAATTATTAAAACTATTTTAATGAAATTTTTGCTTTTTATTATATTGGAATTTAGGGAAATAGATTAGATACCATTCGATAGTTTCAGAGAAATACATGGACCTAATTTCCTTATCCTACTTCACTACATAGTATAAAACAAAGTCGCTTTATCTGTCCCTATGTCCCTATGTCCCTTTGTATGCTTAAATCTTTAAAACTACGCAAGGGATTTAGATGCGGTTTTTTTTTAATAGATAGTGATTCAAGAGGAAGGTTTTAGTATATAATTTATTAGGTTTTAGTCAAAGCGGGCGAAGCCGCGGGCGGTAAGCTAGTATATTATAAACGCGAAAG
The DNA here is from genome assembly GCA_907164665.1 of Colias nastes. Lineage (NCBI taxonomy): Eukaryota > Metazoa > Arthropoda > Insecta > Lepidoptera > Pieridae > Colias > Colias nastes. The sequence continues at coordinate 72,282 of CAJQZM010034965.1, forward strand.
TTCCGGCCGTTGGAGCGTTCGGAGCTCTCTCTATAATAATTACGACGTGGAATAAAAGGGCAGTAAAATACCTACGGGCGTTCTACTTCGAGTATGAGCGCCTGCCCTGATGATGGTGACGTCAGAATTGCTGACGTCACTCTTTTTAAAAATGGCCTTGGGCCCCTTCTTCCGTCATATACAAAGACATATAAACATTAGATACAAACTATTCTAATGCGGCACAACAGAACCAAATAAGCCAGCCATTCTAGACGCAATATTGCAATGTCTAAATGAATTGCAGCGCGCTCAATGGTTGCTAATGGAATAAAAGGAATTCTAATTTGATGTTTACATTTATAAGTAATATATAGACCTGACAGATTTATTTCCACAGTTAATATTACGACCAATAACAAAATCGATATGAATTTACGTGTCAGTAAATTCTAGTAAAAGTGTTAACCTGGTAGAGCAGAAAAATATGAATTCGTCTAATTAATAAAAAAAATAATAAACCATATATGTGCATTGTGCATATGCCTCATTACTCATACCACACCCGCAATCCCTTGTTTTGACATCGTATGCAATAATAAATTTTGTGTTTAACACATACACCATACTGATGTAATGCGTACACGCGCAAATGTTTGCGTGAAGCCTATTAGAACAAAAAAATAATCATCAAAAACAATATGATGACAAGCGTCTTGTCATCTACTAGTGGTCCATTGAAAAGTTACATTTGGTGTTGCATTTTTTAGAGGACGCAATTTTATTTTTTTGATGTGTAGGGG
>CAJQZM010034966.1:1668-22814 GCA_907164665.1 Colias nastes
TAATGAATCGGGTGAGTATTATTGCGCACGCGCAGTTTTAGATAGCGGAAGCGAACGATCTTTTATTACGCAATCTTTAGCTAATAAATTAAATTTACGAATATTACAGTCCACTCAACATATTCACGGTGTAGGTAATTCTATTACGCAATGTTCGCAATCTTGTAACATTGAAATTAAATCGCGCGACGGGAGCTTCACTGCCCGTTTTCAATGTTTGATTTTGCCCCAAATCACATCAAAATTGCCTACAACTACATTTAATTTCAATCAATTTAATATTCCTCACAATTTATTGTTAGCTGATCCCAGTTTTTACGAAAGTCAACCTATTGATTTACTGATCGGTGCTGATTTATTTTGGGAATTAATAATCGAAGGAAAAATGCGCCTTAAAAGTGGTCCTTTCCTTCAAAACACTAAATTAGGTTGGATAGTGTCAGGTGCAATTAAATCTTTTCCGTATGCTAATAATAAAAATTCGACACATATTAATTGTAATTATTCGACATTATCCACGGAAGATGATTCACTCGATAAGTTAGTTAGGAATTTCTGGGAATTAGAAGAACTATCCGCGCCTAGCAATAAATTACAGCAATTATCGAGCGAAGATACTGCTTGTGAGGAACATTTTATTCGCACAACACGTCGACTTTCCGATGGTCGTTTCTGTGTTTCAATTCCGTTGAAACAATCACCTGAGTTATTAGGTAATACACGCGCACAAGCTGAACGTCGTTTTTACGCGTTAGAGAAACGTCTTCAGCAAAATACTAATTATAAAAAGATGTATTCTGATTTTATACAGGAATATATTAATTTAGGTCATATGAGTCTCGTCAATACGTATGGGAATCCGCACTATTTCCTACCGCATCATGGTGTGTTTAGGGAGCACGCCACCACAACTAAATTACGCGTAGTTTTTGATGCGAGTATGAAGTCTAGTTCCGGCGTATCATTAAACGACATACAAATGATTGGACCTGCTATTCAAGGTGACTTAATTTCTATTTTATTACGTTTTCGCGAGAATAGGTATGTTGCATGCGCTGACATTGAAAAATTTTACAGGCAATTGAATATTGCTGAAGATCAGCGTGACCTGCAGCTGATCTTGTGGCGGGATGATCCCTCAGAGCCGCTGAGGGTGTACCGACTCAACACCGTGACGTACGGAACGGCATCCGCACCGTATCTAAGTTGTAGATGTTTAAAGGAATTAGCCAAACACTCGAATATTCCGTATGTAGCCGATACTATTAATAATTGTTTTTACGTTGACGATCTCATAGTTTCATCGAATTCTATATCCGAATTAGAAAATATTTGTAAAGAAACTAGTAGTCTTTTAGATTCAGCATGTATTAAATTACGAAAATGGATTTTTAGTCATAATTTAAATTTAATAACGCCTAGCGTTAATGAATCGCAAACGCACGATCTATGTTTAGTTAATAAAACTTGTAACAATAAAACTTTAGGTATCGGATGGAATAGTCTCGATGATTACATTTATTATTTCACGCAAATTATACAAAAGAGTGAAGTAGTGACAAAACGTATTATTTTATCGTGTGCTTCACAAATATACGATCCGCTAGGATTATTAAGTCCGTTTATTACTATCGCAAAGCATTTATTACAAAGATGTTGGTTGTTAAAATTGACGTGGGATGAATCGGTTCCCAACGAAATTTCACAAATATGGGATAAATTTATAAATGGATTATCTTTTCTTAGTAGTTTACGAATACCGCGTCACGTTATGTGCATTGATCCAGTGCGAACCGAACTACATATATTTACCGATGCTTCACAGGTCGCGTATGGAGCTTGCGCATACGCTCGTACGATCAATGCAACAGCTGATGTCACAGTGCGCTTGATATGTTCGAAGGGTAAGATCGCGCCGACTAAACCTACAACTATACCTAGATTAGAGTTGTGTGGTGCGTTGTTAGGTGCACGATTATGTAATAAGCTTATTGGATCACTGCGTTCAAACTTTGATAAAATTGTATTTTGGACAGATTCAACTATCGTTTTAGGTTGGTTAGGTATGCCTATTAATTTATTAAAACCTTATGTTCAAAATAGGACGGCGGAGATTCACGAGCTGACCAAGGAACATCCATGGCGTCACGTCGCAGGCAAGGATAATCCAGCCGATTTAGTCTCACGCGGGCAAGGTCTAGAAGCGCTTAGCTCCTCATCTTTATGGTGGGAGGGTCCGTTATTTTTACATAATATACATTTTGAGTTGCCCGATTTAAAACATTCCAAATTAATTAATTCAGATTTACCGGAAATTAAATCTACAAATATTTGTTGTCACATAAGTAATAATTTAAACGATAATTTAATTATTTTTTCTCGATTTTCACAATATAATAGACTTAAACGCGCAGCTGCTTATGTATTACGTTTTATTAATAACGCGCGAAATAAAACTAATAAGTGGACAGGTTTATTATCAGTCGAGGAATTAAATCGTGCTGAATTAACGTTAGCAAAGTTGAGTCAACAGGAATCGTTTCCTGATATTTATTATGCGCTTAAAAATAATAAAAATATAACGAATATATCAGGCTATAATCAAATTTCTAAATTAAATGTATTCTTTGACGCAAATAATAATTTAATTCGTGTAGGTGGGCGTATTCAAAATTCGCCAAATTTTAGTTTTAATAAAAAATTCCCTATTTTAATCGCAGCTAATCATCATTTTTCACTTTTGCTTTTTCGGTTCGAGCATGAACGTTTACTCCACGCCGGGCCACAGCTTTTACTGTTTACGCTCAGAGAGATGTGGTGGCCGGTCGGCGGCAGAAACCTCGCTAGGAAGGTGGTACATTCGTGCATGCGCTGCGCACGACTGCAACCGACTACGGTCGCGCCTATTATGGGGAATCTACCGCAGGAGCGTCTGGACCCAGGTTATCCGTTTATACGTTGTGGTGTCGACTACGCTGGCCCAGTGTTCACGTTAAATCGTAAAGGCAGAGGTGCTAAGTTACAAAAATCGTACATATGCTTATTTATATGTTTTGTTACACGCGCGGTTCACTTGGAACTTGTTAGCGATCTATCGTCGGAATCATATCTCTTAGCTCTGAAACGTTTTATATCGCGGCGAGGTAAACCCGTGACTATCTTTTCTGACAATGGGAAGAATTTTGTCGGTCTCATGAATGAGTTTAAAAAATTTTTAGCTACCTGTTCTGATGAAATTAAAGCATATGCAACTTCGCAAAATATTAATTTTAAAATGATACCTTTTTACGCTAGTCATTTCGGGGGATTGTGGGAAGCTGGAGTAAAAAGCTGCAAGCACCATCTCAAACGTGTAGTAGGTAACGCACATTTAACGTTCGAGGAGTTTAGCACAGTATTGACCCAGGTTGAAGCTGTCCTGAACTCCCGTCCTTTGACCCATCTTTCCACAGATCCCAATGATTTCCTTCCACTTAGCCCTGCACATTTCCTGGTTGGTCGTCCGCTGACTGCACCTGTAACGGCTGAGCATCTAGACGACGTGCCTGAGCTTCGTCTCCCGAGGTTCCAGAGGGTGGAACAAATACGCCAGCACTTTTGGAATCGTTGGTCCAAAGAGTATGTCTCCGAGATGCAAACGCGAACCAGATGGCACCAGCACAAGGGGGATCTCAAGGAGAACACGCTCGTTCTCATTAAGGACGACCGATTGCCGCCGTTGAAGTGGAGCTTGGGGCGCATCGACGCGACATATCCGGGGAAGGATGGAGTAGCACGAGTGGCCGACATTCGTACTGCAGACGGCATCGTGCGTCGGGCGTTCACTAAAATTTGTCCGCTTCCTTCACCAGATAGCTGATTCTTCGCTTCGTGGTCGTCAGTTCGTTGGAACCAGCACGTTCCAAGGCCGGGAGCATGTTGCCGCAACAAAATCGTGCGGAACGGAGCGTTGCTACTACGTCATCGCGGCGTCACGTCCCCGCGCCGTGCGATTGGCCGCGGATGACCTTACCACTGTCCTCTACTACCACTTCGATTTGCCACGCAGCCGTCGAGCAGTTAACTCCTTCGCTAAAATTAATTGTACCAAACGCACTCTTGTAATTTTGAGTAATAAATTTTAAACGCGCAAATTTATTTTCGACTTTCTTGCCACCCTAAATCCATTGAAACATAAACAAACTATCAGCTTAAATGTAGGTTATACTTTTAATCTGAAGTTAAATGCTAATATTATCAAAATAAAGGAATTATCTACATATTGGACAGGAATAGAATTACGTATAGTTCTAGAAGTTATATTAAATAGGTATGTATAGATTGTAGGCAGATTTGTAATAGAAATATAAGGCCATTTCTCGACTTTCAAATGTTATTTGAACAGTATTAAAGTAAACAGTCTACAAACAACGCTATATACTATAAATAGCCTAGAATTTTATTCGATCATAAAAAGGATAGTTTCCAGAATTATAGTGCATCCTGTTTTCCAAGCATTCTGTTTAATTCCTGTTACATATGTATGTATCTAAATAAATACGATTTGATGCCAAACATATAAAAAGTTAGTATCGTACAGTTCATTACCATACGGGGTTAGATTGGGAGGTCAGCCAAGATACAACCATGCTCTACTTGACCTGTATACGATTTGAGCTTTAAAATTATTTTTCATACTATTTCACGGTAAGTATACCTTATGCATTATGTAGGTAAGTTTAAATGGTATGAACTTTAATGGTTCATTAAAAAAAGCAAAAAATAAAAAAGTGAGTGGTCCCATGTCCCCTAGTGGGGTAAGGGGCAGATGCATTATACATCTGTTTCACTGATCGATTTTCTTTAGGGACAAGTAGGTGATCAGCCTTTTGTGTCCTACCAGACCGAGACATTTTTTTTACTTCGTCTCCAACGGGAATCGAACCCAGGACCCCTCGGTGCACGCGTAAACCACTGTACCAAGGAGGCGGTCTGAAAAAATAACGTGATTATTATTTAAAACAAAGAAAATACCCTGAATTCTTGGAAGCAAAAATGTATGAGTAATTTAATATTGTTGTACATTTTATCGTTTAATAATTCGGAGAAAGTTTTGTTTAAAACTGTATTTATAATATAATATCTCAACTTAAGCATTTATTTAACTATACTTCTTTTAGAAATACTTTTGAACAGACACTATTCACAGTCTTAAAATTGCTACTGGTTCGGAAAGCAGTTTCTACAGAAGAGCCGATGGAAAATAAACCCTCTTGTCAATTTGTCACTTAAAATTTCACACATAAATAATGCTGATTTAAATACTAATTCATAACAATATTATAAACGCGAAATTTTGTTAGTATGGATCATCCGTCCATCCAGAATGTTTGGATGTTTGTTACTCTTTCACGTAAAACTAGACGAATTGATTTAGCATAACAAATGAGATATAGAAAACTTGATCTTACACACGGCTACGCGGGTGAAACCGCACGGCACAGCTAGTTTAAAATGAACTCTCTACAGATGTCGTATCTACCGTACGGTCCGTTAATCGAATCTCTATGTAATGTAATTTCCTTCGAAGTACCCTCAACAATATCTCTCAGTCTATTTAACAGGACTTTGAGAATCGCTCCACTGCTTCATTGAGCCGTCTTGTATTTAGTTTTTATGTACTTATCTTATAAATATTGTTATGTATTGGAGTTTACACGTATTGGAGTAAGTGCGTTTCATTTATTTTTGCTTGTGACCTTTTGGTTTATGGGTCAAATATGATCTGAAGATAAGCTAATAGCTTATATTCTTGTAAATAATAATGAATTGAATAATTCAATACGATTCTAAAATTATTTCGCAACAATTTGTCTTATTTTATTTGTTCGTGGTGGTGGCTAACAACCAACAAATTAATGATTGCAAAAGGATTTTATCTCAATTTGCCAGTGACTAGAATGTTGGTTGTGAATAATTAGTATTATGTAGAGTTTTGGCATGCAGATATTTGTTTATCTTCTAGGCAAAGATACTGATTTAGATGAAATAAATAAATACCTACGCAACTAACATGCGAACAAATTTGAGGACTAAGCCTATTTACGTTAATAGTTCAAGTCCAGCTTCAGATATTGCTATAACAATTTATCAAAAACATTGTTCGCTTAAAAATATTAGAAAGCCGAGGTTTTTCGGATTATACTTTTTAATTTTCTCTTAACGAGATCGGTGTGCGTTCAACCGAGCCGCTTATTGGACAAACCCTTTTAAATCCATAAAAGGGATTGTTTAAATTAATTATGATGCTATAAAATGTACGTACAGTGATAAAGTTTATGACCTAATCTTGTAATCCCCTTATTTCATAATATTATTATACAAGGTAAATGATCTTATTACACCTTTTAAGTAATAGAATTATAAGGTAAAACAGATTTAATTTCACGTTTAGTTTATGTCTGGATTTATTTATCTTGAGACTATTATCTAGAGCAAGGGTTCCCAAACTGTGCGCCGCGGCGCTATGGTGCGCCGTAGAAAGTTAGAGGGGCGCCGTGAGACGATCTGCTTATATTCACGAGTACGTTTATGGAGCGTTCGAATCGGGAAGAAACATAGCGCCGTAAAATGACCTACAAGATTGCCTAACCTAATTTCTATTCTTGTATTGTAGGTACCTATATCGACTGATTCCTTTTCAAATAGCTAGATTGGGTGGGTAGGGCGCCGTGACAAAAAAGTTGACATGAAACTGCGCCGCGATCTGAGAAAGATTGGGAACCCCTGAATTCTAGAGTATTGATTTCTGAATAACTCTTCAAACAAAAGTCATTTAATATCAAACAATACTTGAAAAAATTGGTACAGCCTTGAATGCTATCTATTACATGACTCAAGGACCCTTGCCTTCTTGTCACGAAGGGAAAAAGTTATATTACTCGTACAATAAAACATAAATCTAATATGGCAATACTGACAATTGTTCCACCAAACAGATGCCTAGACAAAAATGTCAATATATTTCCACTCAACGGTATTACCAGTCGCAGACGCCCGTCTACGACGAACCACTCGAAAAATGATAAAATGTTTGCGCAAAGCAAATACCACGATTCCGACAGACGAATAACAATATTTTCATATCACTAAAACAATTTTTAAGCTCCCAGCATAAAGATCATTCTTGCTTCACGCGTTGATGCAATTACTCGGGCATATTTTACAAAGCAAAATGCAGCAAATGGAAAAAACGCTGGGAGTTGGAAAAATGCTGCGGAATAAGGATTTCGACCAGACAGATTAGCAAGTAAAATCAGAGTTACGACGGTTCGGCGCGCAAATAGAGGAAACGCGTCACAATGTTTGCACCAAGTTTTGTTGGAGCCGAATGGTACGCTGAATTTCAAGGACTTGATAAAATTCATACTGTTGTTATACGAATACGAATTCTGTTATAAGGATTTCTTTGTAATCAAAATGGAGATATTTATTTTAAAAACTTGTAACCTGAAACTAGATTCACTCTAACTAGAGTAATTAAATAATTTTTAAATTATTGGCTACTACACATAACTAACTATAACTAATGTTTAGCGACCCTGAAGAGGTCGCAAATGCTATATAGAACTACATAGATAAAGCTGCAAATGCACAATTAAAGCTTAAAACGCTACAAGAGCCATACGCGACAATGATCATACTAAAGAGCCAGATAACTCACGAATAATATCGTCAATTTACGAAAAGTGCTGAACTTACATCCCAGCACTTAGTAGGTAGCAGATAACTAAAGTTGAAAGCATTTCGGAGTCGGGTGGAATATAAGATTTTATGTAGCAAAAGAAATGGCACGTCCTCAGCCCGTAGATTCTGGTCTGAATTTCGTCATGTAATTGGAGTGCGGTAGTTAGGAGTGTTTATTTAACGGTCTCAATTGGGTGAGAACTATTTAAGATACGCTTTGTCCATTGAAGCGAGATTCAAATTGAAGGGAACTAAATGTATACGCGTAGCTGAATTCTGGGAAATTGTTAATGCATTGGATTGTGGATGTGAGTTAATAGTGTATTGCGATTTTGGTTATAGGTGGAAGTGCAATTTATCATAGAAATGAAGACAAAACAATTGAGTTGAATTTAAATCGCAGGAATAAATACATATTTTACGTTGAAATGACAGTATTCGAAATGAACACAAACGCTTATCAGCTGTTAGATGTTAGTAACAATATAAAAAATACTGAAGTTTAGGAATGAAAATGTGTATAATATTTTGCAGTCTATAGATTCAATGCAACTAATATTGTTTAAAATATTAGTTACAAATTACTATAAAACAATGTGGACAACATTTAAAAATATAATAATCGACAAAATTTAGCACCAAAAAGTTAAAATAACAAGTACATGGTTCAAAGAAATGTTGAAAATCATGAAAATAAACAATAAAATAAATTGTTAAAAGAAAAACATATTTACATTGAAATGATTGACAATGAACACGGATTCGTAATTTAGATTGACTACATTGAACATCGTCTAGATTCCGGCTCATCAATCCAAACAATAAACTTGTTTTCAAATCTACAATCTCAATTTCTGTTAAATTACACCGAAATGTAATCCTGCCAAAAGTTGAACGTCCAATGTTCTAATAACTCAGGGAAGTATCGAGATCCAAAAGTTTGCAAGTTTATCGAGCACAAACAGCTCCGTTCGGGACTTTTTAACTTTCAAACGTTTGAGTTGTGTTTGCTTGATTCTTGTCTCGTTAGATTATATCACGATCCTTATAAATCTCAAAAGATAAACAATGTTTGCAATAATGACGACATGATTTCAAAGGATAAATTATTATAAAATATTAGAGCTATGGGTGTATATTTGGAGAGTAAATGGTTTATGTACTTGCCCTAGTAAGCAGCAAATAGTACATTACTGTGACCTTTTAAAGATCTTGGTGAAAATTGTATTGCGTAAGCCGCAAGGTGGACAACTTTTATTAGATTTTTTTTTATAAATCTAAAAATGAAATCGCATAAAAACACTGTACCGTTTTATTAAATAGTTCGTGTCTGCACGATAAAATACGTCCAGCTAGATCTAAATATTCATTAGGGGTATAATTTATACAACCATTTGATAAAGTTTCAGTTGTTCCTTTAAAAAAAATCATCAAAAAATAAAAATATGATACCGGAAATGTTCGGGAATATAAAACAATTTTCCTTATTACATCAAATATGTTAACAGAGTAATAAGTGTAATAGTGAACAAGTATGTTGTCAAACCCTTCAGCCAGCGAACCGTGATAATGCCCATCCTATCGTGCTTGAGAATAACAAGCCAATTCTTCACGACTTTATTAATTGAAAAGAATCAACGAAATATATTTCATACTTTAAGCACGTTGACTTCTGGTGATCTCAGAATAATTAAGAAGATTTAGATCATGATTTTGGGGCGTAATTGGGTTAATTTGATCTAAATATAAAAGGGTCAAAGTTAAAGACAGAAACTTCGACCCTTTTAATGAAGTTTAAGACGGTCTTTTTAATTTAAATCGAAAATCGAAAGGCTACTTCAAATTCATTTAATTTCATGTGTATTGAGTGTAACTTTAAAAATTACAATTGATTTGGCCATATGAAAACCACGGTTTGAAAAAAGAGTGTGTGTCGAGCACACGTGTCAGAAGTGAAATTTCTTTGACAAGATTCAAAGATACCAAAATCGTCACCTTACTCCATAACGTGGTATTGACATGACACGACCTTGTAATTTTACTCTCACTCCAAAATATATTAAATAGAGTCGATGTAAATGCTACAACGCAATATCATATTATATTATTCCTTTAATAGCTGTTTACTGTATTAGTTCACACTGAAAGACTTCTATATTCAGTGCAGGAATATCACCTTTTGTCCTGCGTATTATTATTCTAGATGCTACGAGTCGTTTCTGTAAAGATTTTATATGATGGCTTACTTGCATGTTAGCCTTATCAGGCCTTTTATTCAGTTTTGCAGCAACTGTGATATTTTCTTAATCTGAGTATATCTTGTTATTGTAATAACGGTATTATTGGCTTTTGAACCTTTCAAAGCAAGTAGAATTGTGATAGTATGATTTTTTTTATTTCTGTGTATTAAAATATCTAATAGTGAGTTCTTTAAAAGTATCCTTAGCACATTCAAATTATTTTTATTAGAGCTAACTCAACAGTTGGGCAATACTAACCGAAGTGTCACTTTGAGCTTAAAAAGTTTAATCTGGTCATCATTGCAGTACTCCAAAAGTTTCAAGCTATTTAGTAAATAACCTTTAACACTGGGAAACAAGCTTGCTTATATTTACTTTGACCATTAATATTTATTGTAGTCTCATGTTTTCAGCATTGGAATTCAAACCATCATATTTTAATTATTACACTCTTATCTTGGACTTTATACTTTTTAATCAGTCCCTGTTATTAGCCAAGCTGGGTAAAAATATACAAACGTCTATGTCTTTCGATCGTCATTAAGAAGAGAGTGGGGGCTGAATAAAGGACGTCTTAAACTTCAAAGCTATCCTTCGGATTAGGGTCGGACAAAAAGAACCTTACAATAAAGAAGTGGGTCAGGCGTGTAGCTAATCTCGAAACAAACATGTTTACAAAAATTTAAATCCTATGCTTGTGTGCGCTGCTTTAGGTATTTTGTAGAGGTCAGCAGATTTCAGATTATTAAATTTATATTGTGTGTGGATTTTTTTATTTATCCCTGTATTATTGATCATGCTCTTATAAGAGCTTCTTATAGGAGCTGTTTTTCAGGTGGAAGTAGTACAATAGTCTGCAGATTCGATTCCCAACATAATGAAAACGTGGGATAAAGGGCAGCTATCTATATCACTGACAATATCTATTTGCGAACGAGTCAGTAAATGATTACCTACTTATCTCTGCTTGCCAGACCTTGTCTTAGTTAACAATTAAAACGTCTGTGTTGAGTTGCTAGCCAAAATAATAGAACTATTTTCTATGAAGATATTTAAATCTTTCTTTTGACTGACCGGTTGGCTTGGTTGGTAGTGGCCCTGCCTTCCAAGCTAGAGGTCGTGGGTTCGATTCCCACCCAGGGCAAATATTTGTGTGATTAACATAGATGTTTGCTCTGTGTCTGGGTGTTAATTATCTATATTTATGTATTTATTTAAAATTATATATGTATGTTTATCAGCCATCTGGTTTCCATAACACAAGCGAAAGCTTAGTATGGGATCAGACCGTACCGTGTGTGAAAATTGTCCTGAATATTTATTTATTAAGCTATTGCATAGCTTCTATCGCGGGCCTTGAGCGCGGGGACCGAATCCAGAAATTCCGTAACGAAAAAACCTCACGCTCTCCACTCCGACGGACACGGAGGTGTGGCTTGAAGGCATGCTATGCAATAGCTTTACCGCGGCAGTCCCCGAGTGCCACACGTCTTTTTATATTTTATTCATTTGATGAAGTGGACATTTCTCAGTTTAGTAGAGGAACGAAAAAACTAATGGAATTTTTCGGATTAAATTTAAGCAGCAATAATTTTAAACACTAAAATAATTTTCTGTAGCTGATTCGCATTGTCTATCTCCAAGAAATTCTGTCTTTATTCAAAACAGTAATTCCTGAACGGAAAACCTGGCATACATTCTACTCGGAACTTTCTAGACTATTTCCATATAGAAACTGTTTTAAGTTTCGCGAAACTAAGATCCGCTGGTTGTGAAGGATTGTAATGCATTTTGTTAAGGATTTGCATGCGGCGTCATTTAAGTTCTTGGGAAATTTTAGCGAAAAATTTATACGGATTTATGAGTTTTATCAGTACTATAACTTAGAAATGGCGCTCACAATAATTCAGTTGTTTATCTATCTTGGCGCTCTCAGTGTCATGTATTTTTTTTGTTTTAATGGATGCTCAATTAATTTCTTAATAAATGGTAGTTTGGTTGTTTCTTTTACCACCGTCAGTGAACAAAAGATATTTTCTTAATTTATTTTCTTTTTTCTTATGAACCGTAGTCCGAGACCTGTGTATTTCATAAATATAATTTTTATCTTCGACAATTCCATTGTATTTTTTGTACAGTTTATATAACAGCTTACGTATATGTATAATGTACCTATATACCTAAATGTTTATTTAGATGTTCTGGGTATAGACACCATTATTTAATTATTTGTTTGAAAACTATACACTTGTTTGTTAGAACAGGAAGTTTTGAAATTAGTTATAATTAAGGGTATAATGTTCCATTTGGGTATCGCTTGGGGTTGTTTAATGCACATACTTTTAAAACTTTAACATTCCTAGGCAAGTTAGTGAAGCGTAATATATGTGAGTCAATACAGTTTTATCAAAATGGCGTACGTAATTTTAATTTGGCTCGGGAGTTATAAAGCTATAATATATTATTTAGCAATAGAACTTAGAAATTATCAATGAATGTTTATGTTTCATAAATATATTATTTTTACTTTTGGAGTTATTCTACTTTACCAATAGAATAAATATCAATCAAATACATAAATTAATAAACGAATGGAAACTAAATACAGCTCTCTGAGCTTAGGCCTAAAAGTAGCTAGTTTATAATATATAAGTCAGCCAAAATTATTACACCTATTTTTAAGAAAAACGTGAAGTCCCGTGTCCCCTAGTGGGGTAAGGGGCAGATGCATTATTCATACATCTGTTTCACTGATCGATTTTATTTCGGGACAAGTAGGTGATCAGCCTTCTGTGTCCTGCCAGACCGAGACATTTTTTTTCTTCGTCTCCACCGGTAATCGAACCCAGGACCCCTCGGTTCTACGCACATGCGTCAACCACCGTAATCATAATCATTTTATTAAACTTTGATCAATAAACGTTATATTATATTTGTTATTTCACGTTATTGTTCCACTTCAAACTCATAAAAATAAATGAAGCTATACAAACTATATTTCATTGCTTATACCCTTAATAATATCGATGTTATGATCGAAATTTATTTCATTTCTATAATTTTGCTCGAATTTGATGAAAATTTTTTGGAAGTAACATAATTTTAATATGAAACTTTCCAAAACGTATATGTAATTTTAACTTCGTTAAAGTAATATTTTCTCAAGGAGTATTCGATGTGTGGTTTTGAATTTATATATGGAGTTAATTTATTTTCTTATTTTTGTTTGAAATTGAACTTATTTTGAGAATACGTGAGCAGACGCTAAATACAATATGGTATTCATTGTTTTTAACATCACTTGATATAAATTTAACTTCACATTTGTAATTATTGTGAAACGCTCTATAGGTGTCTAATGTCTATGTATAATATTACTAGCTTTCCACCCGCGGTTTCGCCCGCGTTGTCTAAAACCTAATAAATTTAATAAAACCTAAAACTTTCCTCTTGAATCACTCCTTCTAAAAAAAACAGCATCAAAATCCGTTTCGTAGTTTAAAAGATTTAAGCATACATAGGGACATAGGGATAGAGAAAGCGACTTTGTTTTATAGGTACTATGTTGTGATGAAAGTATGAATATTTTAATTAATATTGTATACTTTGCATGCTTACTGTAAAAAAGACTAGTTGTCGCGGCATTTTTTACAGGGACGTAATTTTTATAGAAAAGCTCAAATATAGGGTCTTTTTTTCAGAAGCAGTACCTGTAGTCTCGACACATTAATCGACATCGATGTCGACCGAAATCGGTCGGTAACTAACGATTTTCAGTATCTATAGTATGGACCTAAAAAATTTAGTGTTGTTTTTCCAAGAAATTTACCTTGATATTATGGAATATATAGTAAATTAAAATTACATAGTTACATAAATTTTTCGCATTATTACAAATACAATTGCATATGAAAAAAGCACATGTTATGCACAAAAAACATGGCAGTTAATTTAATTTTAATCAAATTCGATATTTTTTTATATCAATCGTTTAATTAATGTTCTATTTATTACATATTCATGGAATCCAAAATTCCATGTATGGCAATCTCTTTATTTACTTTTTTGACATTTGACATCAATCAATCAAAATAAATATAAATTTTGTATTTTCAAGAGGATAATTTTTAATTATATTCTTAAAAATCCTATAAATCTATTGGATAACAAATATCCTAAGAAAATATCAATCTGCGTTATGTTTTTATATAGTTAAAGCTATTAGTTTTAGTTTAGTAATATTTCGTTATTTGTGAAGTGCAATAACATTCTAATCAAAAGACTCTAAAAGCTCTACAAGATAATTTTGCTCAATTCGAAGCCTTTCGAAAAATCTTTAAGACATCATAGAAACGGACGGAACTAAAACTAAGGACGGAACGGATAATTTGTATCACTTGTATTTTTAGCTTGTCTTATTATACAATAATATTATGTGCATCATTGTAGGTATATTTTATTACAGTTAATAAGCAAAGGATGAATATACGCAATTGATTTAGTTAAATATAAATATTTATTTTTATTAAATATAAATATTTATCTATAAATTTTATATTTTACAGATGTACAAGTTACTAGAATTATGTTGGTGAGAGATGATGGTTTTGAGCCAAATTTTCAACTACGCTATTATAAACTGTTAAATTAAATTTTTCTAATAAATTTTTTTTCGTAATTGGATCGTTTTTATTTTATTTGTATTCATCTGTATAATTTTATTATCTTAGAAGTTCAGAAAGAAATTTATCGAATATTTAGGCTGAATAAATGCAGATAGCAGTAAACTATTCCAATATTTATTTAATACTAGCTTTCCACTCGCGGCATCGCCCGCGCAGTCAAAGAAAAACCCGCATAGTTCCCGTTCCCGTGGGATTTCCGGGATAAAACCTATCCTATGTCCTTTCTCGGGTATCAAATTATCTCTATACCAAATTTCATGCAAATTGGTTCAGTAGTTAAGGCGTGATTGAGTAACAGACAGACAGACAGACAGAGTTACTTTCGCATTTATAATATTAGTATGGATAAGTAATATAAGAGGCTTCTTAACATCTACAGGGTGTCTCAAAAGAAAGTTTATATTTTGTGGATGAATAAAAAAAAAAGTAAGCGGTGTATTGAAAAAATGTTTATTAATTATTAAAGTGCATAATATGGGAATTTATTTCTTAAAAATAATATCGTCCAAATGCAGTCCATTGCGTTCACGGCACTCATTTAATCGAACACTAAAATTATTTATGACAGCTCGGCAGGTAGACACAGTGATGGCTGCCATTTCGTGTCGGATATTTTCTTTTAAATGCACTAGAGAAGATTCCGTCCGCGCGGAAAAATTAAGAAAAATTAAGATTTCTTTTTCTACGTATTTTTCCGGGATAAAAAGTATCCTATTTTATGCCCAGGATAATAAGGTATAATTATACCAAATTTCATCGAAATCGAACCGTTAGTTTTTATGTGATGCCTTCACATACAGACAGAAAGACAGACAAAAATTTTTTTGAATCACATATTTGGGTTTGGTATCGATCCAGTAACGCCCCCTGCTATTTATTTTTTCAATATTTGCAATGTACAGAATTGACCCTTCTACAGATTTATTATATGTATAGATTATAATAATCTATAATTTTTCCGATATTTTCAACCGTATCTACAAACCCACACAAACCGTAAGGCCCTTCTCCCATTACGATACGCACAGGCGATTCAAGTATCCTGCAAGTCTCGGAGACTAGTCGCCGCGGAGTAACTCACATACATTTGTATGTAGGCTCGCACACTACGCTATCGGTATCCTACACGTCCGCGACTAGCATCGCACGACTCACCGTGTTGGTCGCTTTTGCGTCACGTCTCCCGCGTATCTCTTCGGTAGAAAAATAAAAACTTCTAATCATCATGAGTTGTAGTTCTCGTGCGGCTACAAATCTCTACAATTAATTTTAATTTCAATATATGGATGAATCCAGTACTTCCTACTCTTATGTTGCCGTCTTCTATTTCTATAAAAAAGAAAAACTGCAAGAGCTTCTTCGTCACTGGAATCGCTGATTGCTCGACATAACGACCTAACTGTTGTTACAATAAATAAATGAATTATTATTATTATATAACGTCCGCCCACAAAAACGAGGCACAATAATTATGAATTTAGTCATTTTTCAGTCGCATAATATGCGATCATCGGGTAGCGAGCAAATATCTTACTAGTATTCTACTCGAGTATCGTACCTATTCTAGAAGTATCGTAATGAGAGAAGGGCTTTAGTTATCGAGATCTTGTCGAGATCAAAACGTCGGTATCATAACGATTGACAATGTCAAAGAATAATTTGTTTTGACAACATTCGAATGTGTTGCAAAGAAATGATTTTCCAAATCCATGAAATCTATATTTTATTTATTGTTCATATATCTACGGAATTGAAATAATGATGTTATTAATTTAGATAAAAATGCATTACTACAAGGCTATTATTATATAAATATTTTGACGCATAACGGAAAGTTTTGTGAAGAATAAAAATTATAAACAAATATGTATCCATTGTATGCTTCCATCAAATTGGGGAGAGGTATTAAGCGACATCATTTTCATTGCTGAAGACGGGTCTATAAATTAGTTGTCGGTAATTACCGACTAATGTGTCGAGACTACAGGTGCAGGTTACTAGTTTCAATGAATATAATACAGATACTTAATCACGTGTCATCTCAAAGATTTTGTCAGAATCGTATGCTGGATTATTTCAGGATTTCTTGTAAATACATTCGCTAAGTGGATGAAATAGTAAGTATATATTTTTCTTTGTTATTCTCGTAATTTCATGTCTATGTAGACACGTGTAATTTGGAAGATTTCAAGAATTTCGCTCCTAATATTTAGTCATGTAATTATTTACTTGTATTAATAAAGGTTAAAATAAGTAATATATTAAAAAACTAAAAGTACGCTTAAGCTCATGAAATTATTGTGTTGTCACCGATCCTTGATAAGTGTTTAAAGTTTGAATTAAATCTGTCCGTTTAAAGTGGGTCAAAATCGAGTCGAAATGATTCGGTTACATAAAAACATGAAAATGAAGCGAATAAAAGCGTGTTAATAAATACTGTTTTCTAAATAAATTCATACAAATAATAAATAGTATTGTTTTCAAAATATAATAACTATTCAATTATTATCGGGTTACTTTGTTATTTTAATAGAAATCCAGTTATTCTACCGTAATATTGGAGCATATTCGGTTAACATATCAAATCGTTGACATGAGCCAAAACAAATTATAACGAAACGTCCAACAAAGGTCGGAATTAATTTATTCCAACGCCATTTTTAATTTTAAAAACTAAGTCATAACGACGCTGCAGTTACTGTATTTATTTTTGTAGTGCCAGATATTACAATAACAAAAACTAGTTACTAACAAGAAGAGACAAATGAATTGAAAAGTGCTTAAATGTTGTTTATATGTAAAATAAAATTTTGGGCTAGATCAGATTTAATGAGACCATACGAGAGGCACCAGCTTTACAATTTATTAAATAAAAAAACGAAATAAACACAGTAGATATCAGAACCTCCTCTTCCCTTAATAGTGAAAAATTCAATGATGAACACAGATTTTCTAAATATATGTAACTAGCTGCTCCGCGCGGTTTCACCCCCGTGACTCCTCTCCCGTTGGTCGTAGCGTGATGATATATAAGCCTTCCTCGATAAATGAGCTATCTAACACCGAAAGAATTTTTCAAATCGGACCAGTAGTTCCCGAGATTAGCGCGTTCAAACAAACAAACAAACTCTTCAGCTTTATAATATTAGTATATAGATTAATATAGAATCGACACTGCATCATTTATTTAATACTAAAAAATCTAGTTATATCTAGTAAGAAAGGTATCAAACCTTTCTTACTAGATATAAAGGCGTTTCATAATAAACCATTATAAAAATACCCTGTTAAAGTGCACTCTATAAATAACTGATTAACCTCCACATTCCCTGACCCAAAGAAAGCGCCATTTAAGAAGTGTTAAGTAAAGACAGATTATATAAAACAGAGAGGCCTTTAATTACAGCAATTATCTCAAATAAAAACGTTTACAAAGGCTTTGGCTTCTTACTTATTTATAAAGACAATTGTGGGACAAAATTCCCGATTTAAAAAGCTTTTATTTGCGTAGATTTAAGTCGTTGTACTCTTTGGCGGGAATATGAATTTATTTATAGAATAATAAATAAATTCATATTCCCGATATTTAAATATGACCTACAAAATATATTTTACTAACTTTCCGCCCGCGGCTTCGCCCGTTTTGTCTAAAGCCTAATAAATTATATACTAAAACCTTCCTCTTGAATTACTCTAGCCATACAAAATCGCATACAAAACTGCGTAATCTAAAAGATTTAAGCATACATAGGGATATAGATAGGGACGGAGAAAGTGACGTTATTTTATACTATTAATTGATAAAGAAATATATTTGATTAATATATTTGGTTGTGGTGTTTTCTTATTTAACTTTTACGTTTTTATGTCTATGTATGTTGTGTGTGTGTGTTGTGCTGTCCTTGATAAATAAATGTTTCTTTCTTTCTAATAGCAGAATAAATACCAATCGACTCATATAATCTGTAATGTAAATCAGTGTGATGGTGCCTATTAATTTATTGTACTGTAAGTGGAAGGGAAAGGATATTCACAAGAAGAAAATATTTTTAAGCTATTGCATAGCTTCTATCGCGGGCCTTGAGCGCGGGGACCGAATCGAGAAATTCCGTAACGAAAAAACCTCATGCTCCCCACTCCGACGGGCTCGGAGGTGTGGCTTGAAGGCATGCTATGCAATAGCTTTACCGCGGCAGTCCCCGAGTGCCACACGTCCTTTTTCTATGAAAAATACTTAATTAAATAACTCGGGGTAAGTCGTGTAATAAATAATTTTAATATTTCCTAGCATTTATGCTAGGTTCAGGTTTACCTGAGCAATTATTAAATGATTTATTTATTTAATAGAGGAGTATTTCCAATAAACAATATTGCAGATAGCCTTTAGCTTTAAAATTATGTATTAATATTACATATTGTGCTCAAAATATAGCACAGTCTAAATTAATTTAACCCAATTCCCGTGACATTATTATCCCAAATATGCTTCAGTAATTCTCAGGAAGCCTTCGACCGCGCTGAAAATTTGATCTTTATTGAGTTCTGTCGATAATGTTGTGTAAAGTGCATGAGCAGTTGATTTATAAAGAAACTAACATACTTCAGCTTTGCTTATGTCAATCCTGAATTGTGTAGCTTTCTTTTGGTGAAAGTATTTTCACGATCGGTACAGTACTTCCGCAGATAAGCTCCTACAAACAAAACATTAGAGACTTTGCCTCTTTATAATAATACTAACTTACCGCATACGGCTTCGACCGTTTTATAGAAAACTTAACAAATTATATACTAAAGCCTTCCTCACGAACAGTGGTTCGTAGATAATAGAGTGCTATTGAAAAAAAACCTCATCAAAATCTGTTGCGTAGTTTTAAAGATTTAATCATATACAGGGACGGACAGACAGTGTCAGCGACTTTGTTTTAAACTATGTAGTGATAAGTATGGACTTTGTGAATTTGGATAATGCGTATTTTTCTAGCAAAAATATCCTTAATCATATTATAAGTTTCTGTGATGAATAAGCGTGAAAACTACTTTGATTCCCAATAGAAAATAATAATAAAATATCTGTCTGGCGATCACAGACGCCTCTAAAGAAAAAGATCGAACTCTGAATACTCAAGTCTTTTTTAAAAGAAGGCTGACTTCAGAAAAATCTATATTTGTATGCTCGAGTTTTTTAAAAGACCAACGATAACCTTTTGGTTTTAAAATAGAAGTAGCAAGAGAGGCAAGAAAAGTGGAATTTAAACTTATTTGAGCATTTTGAATTTTGATGTCAGGTCCACGTGCATGCAGTTATAATGGTATGCAGCATTATTAACGACCTATTGATTTGTATTATCAAGCGAATAATTTGATATTCACGCACGTGTTTAGATCAGAGAGCGATTAAATTAAAGGGAGCGATTCAATTGTAATTTGGAGTTGATATTTGCTTGCCTTTTGTGTGAATGAGTCAAATGTATAGTATTTTCTTGTGTTAGATTTTACGTGATTTGACACCTTCAAAAAGAGAGCTTACAGCAACCTGAAAGGCCAATAAACTACGCCATTCCCTAATCTACCGATGGCATTTCCTATTTTACCCAGTATCTTTTTCATTTCCCTCTTCTAGTCCGTTTTCTTATGGGCATGCTTGTATGGAAAGGTATACATTTTTGAGTAAAGCAATGCCATTTGGTACGAATGTTGTACTCGTCCACCTAAGCCCAAATCGCCCGGTAGCCAGTCTTTACTCCCCTGCAGAAAGGAGGGAGGGGGGGTTATAGAAAAGAGCGCCCGGCGCTCCGAAAATAAATTCTGGCGGAGCCATTTGGACCTTTGAGTCAAGTTTGGTATCGTTTTCAGGTAACTAGATGATGCTTGATTCATCCCCCATACCAGTTTTTTAGGGTTCCTTAGCAAAATATGTCGCAATCCTTAAAATAATGAACTTTTAGCAGTGGCAAAATCCAAACAAACCAGTATATTTTTATATTTTTGTATTAAACCTGGTTTATAAAAAAATACTTTCTGAAAGGCCATTTAATGCAGATTATAAAAACATTAACATGTAATATATATTTTACCATTTTCAATGTAAAATAAATTATAGGAAGTATAGTAACGCTCGTTAGCGCAGCATAGGGGACGGCTTATAGACCCGAAAAATAAGCGATACTAACAAACAAAAACTAGCCAAAAGCTAGTCTGACTTGTTCATTGAGTGTTTCGTACTTATTTGTCCCATACCATGTTAAATTGTCTGGTAGAACCTGGTTAACTGATACACACACACACTTTCGTCTTTATAATATTAGTGTGATTTTAAATCATCTTTAAATTATAAATGAAGTCAGGTAACATTGTTAAAAATAAAGATATATAATAATAGAACGTTTTTGTATTAATAATAATGACAACCACCTCCACAATTACATAATTCGGTACATTTGAGCTGGCACATTCAATCCGGAACTACAAGATTTCACGTACCAACATCTTATCAATT
>CAJQZM010034969.1:0-18163 GCA_907164665.1 Colias nastes
CCGCGTCGCAGCAGCTCATCGATTTGTTTAAGGGAGCTCAGTGGGATCTAGTTAAGTGGAACAGTAATAGTAAGAATGTGTTAGATAATCTTCCCGCTTCGCACAAACTTTTACCCTCCGCGGTGGAGTTTGATAAGACCGTGCAACATAAATTACTTGGTCTGCATTGGTCTACTGTTGACGATTGTTTTTATTTTAAAATTACCGCACCCGCAGATGTGATGTGCACTAAGCGCTCCATCTTGTCAATTGCCGCCCGTCTGTGGGACATGATGGGCTTCGTTGCTCCCACAGTCGTGTATAACATCCCATCAGATAACTTCTACCATGTTTGTGGTATTGAAAATCCCGCTGACATTCTTTCGCGTGGCATTACGCCACAAAATCTCGTCTCGCACCCTCTGTGGTTCCATGGACCCCAGTGGGCTCGTTCGGACCCAACTGAATGGCCTTTTATGAGTCTTGATAGTGAGTCTATTGCAGACATTCCCGAACGAAGATTATTAGCGCATACTGTGTGCCCGCCTATAAAGCATTGCGCTTTATACGATACCGCCCTTCGCGTCTCGTCGCGTCGTGTATTTTATATTTATAGGTTCCTTATATTGTTATCCCGCCGCGGTGTTATGATGACCGTAGAGGAACTTAATTTCGCTGTAAATAAAATTATTCCCGCCCTGCAAAATAAATATTTTGCAGAGGAGTATTTTAATATACTCTATTATAAATTTTATTCGCAGGCTTTCAATCTCTTGAAGCCTTTTATTCGCAACAGACTAATCCTCATCGGACGTCTAAGCGATACCGCCCTGGAATATGCACATAAGCATCCAGAGATATTACCGCGCAATGATCACATAATTATCATGATCATTGATTATTATCATATTAAATATATGAATATTATAACGCATTTGTTTTGTGTTATTTTAATTACCGCAATTTTATTAGCATTACCCGCGCCGCAAGTCAAATCTGATCACATCAGTTTGCTTGATAGGCATTCGCTACTGGACAAGTTAGTCCATTCGTTTTGGAAACGTTGGAGAATGGAATACTTACACGGTTTGCAGGTTAGGCAGAAATGGAATACGCCTTCCACACCTATTACTCCTGGAACGGTCGTGGTTGTAATAAATGATAATGCACCGCCCCTAACTTGGCCTTTAGCCGTCGTAGAGAAAGTACATCCTTCAAAGGACGACGTCGCGCGCGTTTGTACAGTTAGAACCGCCAAGGGAACTTACCTTCGCCCGGTCGTTCGTTTATGTCCGCTTCCAAGACAATAGTTGTACCGCATTAGTGTATTACCGCAGTTAGTTAAGTTTAATTTTAAGTTTTTTGCACCGCTTTCGTTATAATTTCTTAGTTATAAATACCGCCGTGACTTTAGGAATTTTTTATACCCCGCTCGCATTACGCGATCCTAGAGTCATAGAATTTGTTAGTTATATTTTCCGCCGTGACTTTTAGGAATTTTTATTATCCCGCTCGCATTATGCGCTCCTGGAGCCATAGAATTTGTTATTTATATTACCGCCGTGGCTCTTAGGACTTTATTAACCCGCGCGCATTATGCGATCCTAGAGTCATAGTTTTTCGCTGTATCTTATGATTGGTTTTAAATGGTGACCCATTTAGGCGGGTGGATATGGTAACGCCAATATATTATATTTATAAATTTATAAATTTATATTTAACGCCAATATAATTAAAATAGTAAATGTAGAAATTAAATGTTTATTATTTCGTGGTGTATTCCTTCATCCTTCCCTACATACGAGCACAACCAATCACCGCGCGCTATTTAGCGCTCGCCACGTGACGTACCTATGTCACGAAGGTCATTCGACAGTTCGCTCCGATCTTTCGCGAGGATCGGGACTCAACCGCCGGAGAGCTTCCACGAGGCTCTCTAGATCATCAGGCATTGTGCTTTTGTAAAACCCCCGGGGCATCCCGTGCCCCGGCCCTTGGTCGCGCTCACCGCCGCGTGTGTGTTCGTGTGGAGTGTGGGACTGGACCCGTTCTTCCCCGCCGCGAGCTGGAGGACCCTGACCGCGTGGCAGCGGCGCGTGTTCTGGACGCTACTCCCTCCGATGAGGTATGTGCCGTGTGTTCCTGTCTTTCCCGTCTTTGCTTACACCACGTTGATCTAAATACAGTCCACTTCATATCGAAAATATATTTACGTATATTTTTATATTGGCGCGACCACTAATAAAATACGAACCAGATTAACTTTATTTCTAGGGCATAATATTATAAACGAATATTAGGTACCTATATATTTTATTGTACGTTCTTACCACAATGGGAACAACGACAAAATTACATAAGAGCTGTCTATTCGACCGGTACAATTTTTCTGATAAATATATTAAAAACTACATTATAATATACTAAAAAATAACACACAGAACAAACAAACGTTATAAAATAAACAATTTTCACATTATGTTTAACGGTGGTTTTTGTGAATTTACGAGTAAATCCGGCTGATAAATTGTGTTGATAACAGCGCCTAGCATTTAGCACTTACTAATGTACTATTTACTGGGCTTACGTATAATGATATTATTTCCTATACGGTCAGCAAAAAAGCCACTCAACTTATAATATGTATGTAAATCTAATAATTAAACATGTAAATTCTGTATTATTAGAGTACGAACTTTAATTGATAGGTAGATGTTTTATTTCTATTCCTTAAAATTCTCATTTATCAAGCAATTGAATGCTTTAAAACTAATTATCGAGTTATTACTACGTCATCATTTTTAACCATTTCGGTCTTTTTATTTATTTGATTTTTTATGTCATATATTTTGTTGATTGGCTTACGTTGCTGTCTGTACGTAATTCGTTGTACTGTTCTACTTCCACTGAGTCACGTAAGCGCTTGTTTTTTCTTACGGTAAATAAGGTTACAAACTTTTATTGTAGGTAAGGAAGGTAAAATACTGTATTGGCAGTAATATGGAAGAATGGTGTTTTGTAAAAACTACGTACAAGCAGTTTGCACGAATTTAGAGCGCTGATATTCGAAAATTATTAAAATATGAGTTATTATTAATTCTTGGGCAAAATTCGACCTTCTCATTCCACACTTTCGCATGCGTTCCACACACCGACGATTACCTACATTCATAAAAGTATATGAATTTATTTTTACCAGCCCACACGAAGGTATCAACCTCAACGCACGAAAGGCAAATGCCACGTAGTCAGCCCAGCAAAGCGAATGCTCGGAATTCTTCCTAAACTCGTATAATGTTCCAGCATGTTCCGCGCATTGTTTCGGTCTGCATTCGTGGTACATTCCTCAAGCCTGGAATACTCGCTCATTTAGTTTGAGAACTGTTTGTTATGCCTTACGTTCATTTTGGTATTCCATCTCTATTAGACTTATTAGTACTTTAAATAAACGCAAAACTCAAAATCAAACATTAATTTTTCAAATGGAACTTCTAGAATCACGATTTACCGTTTACCACAGGTTCGGAAAGCAGTTTCTATAGAAAAGAGACGGCATGAAACTCTGTAGTTGCTGTTTTATACTATGTAATGTGTAAATTTTTCTGATTCAGTTACAAATTGTAGAAGTTTTTTGGCCCTGAGCAGCTTCGAGAAAATCTAAAGATTTATTAGCAACACTATTTTGGTTTTTGTTCCTAACGAAATCATAGGAAATTGATTCCCGAGTTAGGAACTGCTAGTTTGTTCCCAGCTGCAGCAGACAATATGTGTTGGGATAATGCTAGATATTGCAGAATATCCTGCGTCATTGAACCGTTTTAGTAAAGGAATAAAGGCGGCATTTGTGCTAATGTTTGCAACATTGTGCATCGTGTATGCAATTGCTGCCGACATCGTAATTTGAATGCTGAAAATTTCTTTGTACTGGTGTTCATATTTGAATTGAATACATTTTATCAACATTCTTGATTGTTCTTTAAACTCGATAACGGCAACAAAGATTTGTACTTCTCTTTTTTATAAATATAAGAGTGAATAATAAATTGGAAGAAATCTATCAATCAATCTTTGTGGTTGATCAATAGAAAAATTGGTTGATTTCTTTCTACCACTAATAGAGGCATATAATATTATGTTTTTGCTTAGATTACAAAAAGACGCTTTGAATATTGAACAAGTGAAATGGTTGATACGAAACCATGAATTACTAATCAATTTCTTATTAAAAATAGGTGTATAAAACTCAGGTGAGAAACTCAGACTAAAAGTATCTAATTCAACGTATTTCGCGAAATGAATACTTATTCCATACCAAGTAGAGCGTATTATTTCGTCCAGCCCATTGCAGTTATATCAAAAATATCTTGTAAAATTCAGTAGAGATCCGCTAACTCCAACGAACTTAGAGCTAAAGTCTCTGTGAAGTGTTCTACAAGTGCTATTGTATGGCTGTTGCTTGATTGTCCATTGTACAGACTTTTATCACGTTTTCTTTATATAGCGTCAGTTTTAACGTAATTTTGTTTGTGATTTACAGTTGACAAAATTACTGTTAGAGCTAATTTTACTAATGCCTTCTATAATAAGTGGGAATAAAAGCTAAATATGTATTGCTGAATTGATTTGATTGACAAGGCTTAGAGACCATAATATTTCATGTGTGTAGCGTGCGAGAAAAACCGCAAGATGAAGCAAGTTAATATTATATTACATGTAATTGGAGAACTATTTCACATAGACATTTTTATTATTTGAAATGTTTATTTAATTTTCAACACAATAAATAATGATGGCTTATGTAGAAAATAACAATTATTTTTGAGGATTGAGCGGTAGATTTACGTTATTTTAACGTTTATAGAGCAATATTTCTTTGTTCATGCACTGACATCTGCCAAGAAAACTTGACGGCGGTAGACACGAAGCTACTACGAGTTTTACATGCGTTTACCGATTTTGTCAACGTAGAATTTACCTTTGCGTTTATTGATTACCACCGCCGTTCATCAGCAAAAGGTAATATCTACCGTGATACGTTTCACTGCTCTGGCATTACTGAGTAATATACAACTCAACAGATATCCCCATTTTTATAACGTCTCTTTTTCTTCACTTATGAAAAAACATACCAACATTCGATAATCTTGCATACATACACAAAAATACGAAACATGTGCAATACCTTTATAGAACACTATAATATTAACACGCACAACATTATAACTGCTATTAAAAAACAGCTTAGCGGCACCATAAATAATCATTACATTATGAACGTGACAGGCATAATCTATCCAGCGTAAACCGAGAAAACAAACGATTGAAAAAAGGAAATAGACAAAAACATCGTCAAACGAACGGTTTTCCTGCTCAAGGAATGTTCCCGAAAAAGTGACAAGACGGAACGTTTAAAGCTTGAAAAGGGACATCAATCATCGTGAGGTCAGACTGCGGTTCCAATGATGAGTTAGCCTCTTCCAATACGGAAGTTTAAGAAACATATGAGAAATCGATATATCTATCTATATAAATAATATAGTTATCAATAATAATTCAAACAGTTTTTGATTTTATCGTTATCTCAAACACAAATCAAGTCGTGGAGACTGAATAGAATTGTAGTTGTTAATGTAAGATATTTATCGTTTGCGTTTAGTTTGGTATGCCTTGTATGAAACTTAATTTATAATTCTAACATTTCAATTGCGTTAGGCTGGTTTTAGTTTTACGCCGACGGCACGCGCACCGTCAGCGCTGAGTGCCGAGATATATGAACTTCTAGGAAGCGTTTTTAAATGACGCGTAGCTATCAGCGCGCACAGTGGTCAGCGCTGATAGCTACGCGGCCGTACGCGTCGCGCGTCGGCCCCGCGTAGCTGTCGGCGCTGACGATCGCCCGAGCGCCTCTGCTTTCAGTGAGCGTTCTAGCGTCGAGCGGAGCGGACGTCGTCAGCGCGTACACTCGTCGTACACTCCGCATTTTGGTCGTCGTCTGTACAGTAAGGCGGTCAGTACGATACTAAAACGAGCCACGCTGAGCCTCAGCGCTGACAAACTACGCGCTGAGCTATGAGCGCTGACGGTGAGCGTGAGACTAAAATCAGCCTTACTTATATCATAGTCTATAGTGTATAATTGTAATGTACTAAAATCTATGACTTTATATATGTATAAAAAAAAAAAACAAAAAACTTAGACATACTATTATCACAGTCTAACATTCTATATACTGTGCTATTATGTACATTATTCACATTATAATGTAGTTAAAATATTTTATATATTCCATATCAATAAATTCTATCGCCAGCTGTTACCAAAGTTTTCAATACATAGCTAAACGGATTAGTCCCGTCCAAAATTATTGATGACTGAATCTATAGCCGAAGTTTGTCCCGGGATATTATTACAGATTATAGTTTACTGCTATTTAGATGATGGTGCCATCATTTCGGTAGCTATCAGCCCCTCGGAGGTCATCACAGATATTTCATAATATCCAACCATCAAAACTTTACGACCCTCTCAGATAAACCCACGATACAAATCGTAAACTATTTTAGCACTTTTTTATGTTTTATTAAACGGATTATTCTTCACAGCCAATCAGATATTGATGTATCGTTCGGGCGAGTTTATGCGCTCATAAAATCATATAGAAGATTTGGTAATTAGATTTATGAATAAAAAAAGACGTGTGGCACTCGGGGACTGCCGCGGAAAAGCTATTGCATGCTATGCCTTCAAGCCACACCTCTGCGCCCGTCGGAGTGGGGAGCGTGAGGTTTTTCGTTACGCAATTTCTGGATTCGGTCCCCGCGCTCAAGGCCCGCGATAGAAGCTATGCAATAGCTGAAAATATATCATAAACATTTTTCTTTGCATTGCTCAATTATTCTGACTACGCTAGACTACGTGTTGTGGGAAATAGACAACTGTTATCAGTTATTTTTTTGTAAAAAATATACAGTGGCGTACATGAAAAACATAGACTAAAAAAACACGTCGTTCGGGATAGAACACGCCCACACTATATTTATATGTTGCGTGTGTGTTAAATTTTACCAAAATATTTCAACTCTTTTAGCAAGACTGGAGCTTTTTTCTATTAGTTGGCATAGGCTTCCACCCTGACTTCGTCCTTCGCATCTTAAATAAATATTTAAACTCACCAAACCAAATTAACATCATTCCACTGATAAATGTTTTTTGTAATACTTCCAACTTCTTTCTTTCTTTTTTCTAATAAAGTCATCCGATCCGAAGAGTGCTGTACTCTTACAAAACATTTTTAAGATCAAACTTCTACGCTTCCCAAGTAAGCTTTCTGTTATTCTCTCCGCCGATCGAATTTCCTATATTTACGGAGTTTTATTGAATGTTCTGATATTTTATATCGCAAGTTTTTGTGTTTGCTCTGAGATTATGTTTCTAGGCAGAGCAACCATACAAGTTCAATCATTTTTCGTGCGAACCGAGTAAGTTGTTTTATTGATTTGGTAATTTGATTTCGCGGCTCAGTACCTACTGATGTCGTGCTTTCTTTATTTTATCATTGAAATGGTAGGACAAAGCTGGAAATTTTCTGATATTATAAGCAGTAAAAACGGAAAAAAAGAGCTCCTTTATAAGTAATGAACATGGATTATAATATGAGTATCTGCCACATCTGCTTAGGTATCTCATTCCTGCCATTGAAACCGCGGAGCACAAGTCTAATAATATTGTAACAAGAAATTATACTACATGTACTATAAATCTTGTTAGAACGTATAAAAAAACTTAATGATGGAATAATAAACCGCTGTAATACAACTATACCGGGAATTTTATTAGAATTTATCGGTAGAAGATGAACGCAAAGTTAGTGGAAATAATTACCGTAACTAGCTGAACTTCTAACGATATTATCCATAATGGCTTGAAAATAGATGATTTAATTTAAAGTTGTTATTATCAGGCGTTAAACGACTGAAAGGTTTATAAACATTTTGAACCATGCTTAATTTTTTGTTCGTCTGCCTATATATATATAGCACCACAGGGACACGGACCTTCAACAACATAAAAAAGAGCGTGTGTGTCGAGCACACGTGTCAGAAGTCAAACTTCCTTGGCAAGATTCAAAGATACCAAAATCGTCGCCTTGAAATTTTACTCTGAACGCGCCTAAAGAAGTTTCTCTTCAAAAAATATTTTTTATAGAATGTGTTACATTACGTTTATTATATTACTAGCTATGCCCTGCGGTTTCACCCGCAGACATAACCACGTGCAATAACATTCGTCATGAATATCCATATCCCTTCTAGAATGTTCCATTCACATGCATTATCGTAGCACGAGTAATTGCCAAACTCGCTATTGTATGACTGTCACATTTCTCATTAAAACTACAGAAAACTTGCTTTATCCTTTAATAGCTTTAGTTTCAAAGACAAATATTAAGAAGAGCGGCTAATATAGTGCAGGGCTGCCAAATCACACAATACACTAATTAAATGTACATTGTATAGGTACATAATATTGTATGATTTGAAATAATAGCAGCAAATCGTTTGAAACAACAAATAGACATGGAAAATCGAAAATATTTATCTCGTTTTTTTATAATTATATTTTTTTATATTATTTAGATCATCAATCATCATTCGCAAGTATCTTGAAAAGTGTTTATTGGAATTGTAATGCTTAATCACACAAAATTGCAATGTTATTTAATGTGGTTATAATAATCCTTCAAAATAATAACCAGAATACAATTTTACACTTCGACTTTGATATCCTCAAACCATACGTTGAACTTATCCTTTTTTTATTTTTTTTTTTAACAAAAGTAGCAACCCTATTTTAAAGCGAAGTATTGGAAGGCAATAATCTTGGAAGTTTTGCTATTAGACGGCTGATTGCAGGCTTGTCTCCGCCGGATTAATTTGAAAACTTATCGCGGTTGCAACTTTCATTTAAATCATATCTTCACGTCTATTAAATAACCCCGAATGGTGTTAATGGGTGTGAAATTAATAAGTATTGCTATTTATTGCCATAATTTAAAACCGCACTAAAAATAAACTAGTTGACTAAAATAATAGGTATTTATCTCGTTTTTGGCAAGAGAACCAAACTTGATCACGATAATTGAAGCCGTCTCACAACTTCCGTCTTATTTAAAAGGTAAAATAAGAAGAGATATAATATGCAATTTATCGAATACAATCCAAACTATTATTATAGACCACTATAAATAAACTGAAGTAATTAGATTTGTAAAACTTCTCCTAAAATTCTAGTACTTCAAATTCCGATTATCAATTAGGAAAAAACAATTTATCAATTCCCACCTCAAGAGTATCGTAACAAGGTAATTAAAATAAAACCAAAGAGAATAAAGGCGCTGTAACGAGCTGACGGATCAATGGCACCCGATTGTGAT
The DNA here is from genome assembly GCA_907164665.1 of Colias nastes. Taxonomy (NCBI): domain Eukaryota; kingdom Metazoa; phylum Arthropoda; class Insecta; order Lepidoptera; family Pieridae; genus Colias; species Colias nastes. The sequence goes on from CAJQZM010034969.1 coordinate 9,413, forward strand.
CATTAATTTGTGCGATAATTACTGAACCACCAAATTAATTTCACACTTTCATGGTGTAGATAGATGTATTGTGAAATGCTGACAGGCGTGATAGTAATTGATTTCAATATGTTGTGGTTATTAATCTATAATTAGTTTAAATAAATACAATCCGGTGTATATTCAGTGTCACTTTCAACTAAGAAGAATCTGTCGATGATGATGGTCATTCCAAGTCAACATAAAATTCTTGAAATATAGTGCAATGGTTGGTGGTAAATTAAACACTTTACTCGACTGTAGGTTATGTTATACTGTATTAAACTGAACTGAACTGAAGAACAACAGGACTATATATATATATATATACTATGATGCACACATACATTACATTGCACACTACAATAAACCTTCGGGTAATTTAAAATTTCAAATGAACATCAAAATTTTATTTATTTGAATAGGATTTAATACGATACAAAACTCATCCGTCGTTACCATTTACATCCATTTTAGGTTTGTACAAAGCAATTAGGGGTCCGCTGCATTAGGATTTGCTATAATCGTTTCGAAACAATTCGACCCAACATTTTGGTCATTACGTGCTTATAATGTGTGTTATTTTAAGTTCGGTTGGTTGGAGACTTATTGGAATGATTATTTTATCCTAACTAGCTGTGTCTCCCGATTTTACCCGCACTGCGCCGCTCGTTTAAGTCTTAGCATGATGATAATATACATATATCCAGCCTTCCTTGATTAATGGGCTATCTAACGCAGAAATCATTTTTCAAATCGGACCCGTAGTTCCTCAGATGATCGTATTCAACCAACCAAGCAAACAAACAAACTCTTCAGCTTTATAATATAAAGTATAGATTTGATATAAATATTACAATATTGTTCTGATTCTGCGGTATAAATATACTTGAGAGCCCTTGTAGGGTTTTGAAATGAGACGTTGACATGTGTTTTATTGATCGATTTTCTTTAAGGACCAAGGTTTACGAGTCTCGAACGACGTTACAAGCTAAAAGCTTCGGGTTTTCCTGCCCACTCGTTTACTGATAAAATATACTAAAGTATCGAGAGATTTGATTTGTTTATTTATAACTTTGAACAGTTTTACTTTACGGCAGTAGTCAGATTATGAAAATCTTGCGGTAAATTATTAAAATGTAATATAATGTAATAAATTTTTGTTTCAGGTGTCTGGTGTGGTCGGTCGGGCTGATGTCTTAGCTTGCTTCTTCTTTCTATCATCTTTACTAATGTATCATGGGTAAGTTTTTTAAGCTATTGCATAGCTTCTATCGCGGGCCTTGAGCGCGGGGACCGAATCCAGAAATTTAGTAACGAAAAACCTCACGCTCCCCACTCCGACGGGCGCGGAGGTGTGGCTTGAAGGCATAGCATGCAATAGCTTTACCGTGGCAGTCCCCGAGTGCCACACGTCTCTTTTTCTTATTTCTTTCAATCAATGCCTTGAGATTAATCTATTCACAGTGTTTGCAACCATAGTCTCCTAACGGCTGGACATATTTTTATGAAATCAGAAGACAGTCCGAGAATCGGTAACTAGTGCAATATTTTAAGTGTGATAAAATATAAGGGTCTCCTATTTCAGCATAAATTTCACCTGCTAGATTATAAATAATTTTTATTCTTTAAGAAAATCAATAGAAGCATGTACCTAAACAAATTTATTCTGTCAGCCATTTTGGCAACTTAAAAAATGTGCCAAATTCGTCCCAAGGTTGAACCACGTTGAACATTAGGCTTGTTATGTGATGACAATCGGTACGATGTCGCAGCTTGATACGATTTAATGCGACTTTGATATTATGATAGCTATACATCGCTTGGCACGGCATCATATCGCTTAGGTATTACGTATCCCAGATTTCAAATGGTATGTTTCGTAATACAATACGTTGGTAACGATGTATCGAATATAGATGACCTCCTATAATCTAGACTTCCCAAATATTAGTCCTCGTAATGAATCATGATACATAATGTCACTCACATCTTTATAAAGTGTAAACGAAGTAACGTCGTGCGAATAGTTCCCAAGTCCTGATGTTGTTACCGAGTTCCTTCTTGTTTTGGGACTTTGGGATAAAGGCCTCTGAAAGTTTGACGCGTATTACGGGCCCTGGGGACGTTCAATTGTTAGGGGATTATATTATTAGCGCGGGTATGCTGGCCGTACATCAATATGGCGGATTTGGTGATTTTAAACGTGTACACTGTACATGAATAAATTCTGTTGTCAGTATTGTTTGCGGTATTGTAATAGCTATAACGCTGATACATAATAGTATGTAACGAATTTCAGCGTGTATACAATTCAAAAGATAACATCCCACGTTAGCCGAAGTTATAATCTGCAATAAATAATATGATGATATTTTAGTTTTTTACTGAACATCCCTACTTCTAATCAGGTCCAACATCCAATTCAGCCATATGCTGACGTCGTTCGCAACGGTCTAAATAAGAAACCACAAAACCAAAGGCCTTACAAACCCCAGCATGTAACAGTTGCAACTCACGCTCCTCCGCTACAGGATCCTAATCTGGCTAAAACTCAAACCCAACAAACCCAACAAACTGGAAAGTCCAACGAAACCAATAATGACATTAAAGAACTCTTGGATATGCTTAAACAAATGATGCAACAATTGAACAACATGACAAGCCTTTTGCTAAGTGTAATATCCGACTGGCGATCGCAAACGACAAATCAAGGCAGTTGCGAGGATTTTATTCAGGCGGGAGGCAGGCGGCCCACCGTGCCCCCCCGCAACTAAGTATATTTAAACCCATAATCCTCGGCTTGTGGAATGCAAATGGGCTGTCAAATCATACTCAAGAACTAGTATATTTTTTGCAAACTCATCAAATTGATTTTATGCTTATTTCTGAAACGCATTTTACCGTCAAATCCCACTTCCAAGTGCCAAGGTACAAATTGTATCACACGAACCACCCTGATGGCGGAGCTCATGCAGGTTCTGCAATACTGGTCAGGGATAATGTCAAACACTACGTCCACAATCCAATAAGCACTAACGAAATTCAAGCCACTACCATCTCCATTGAGAGTGCAAGTGGCCCAATACTGGTCTCAGCGCTTTACATACCCCCAAAGCACAACCTAAAAGCTGTACAATATATGTCATTCTTTAATCAACTCGGCAATAGATTCATTGCAGCGGGGGACTATAACGCCAAACATACTGACTGGGGCGCAAGAACAACTACTACGAAGGGTCGTGAACTAAAGAAAGCTGTCGAGCAACTTAACCTATGCGTTACATCTACTGGAAAACCGACATATTGGCCTTCCGATCCAAAGAAGAATCCTGACCTGGTCGATTTTTTCGTAACGAAAGGTCTTCCTATCTCTTCCCTACATTGCAAATCTACATACGAACTATCGTCTGATCACACACCTGTCATAGCTGTACTGTATAATGAGCCTGTGGAAGTAACAAAACCTTGCAGGATTCATTCTCAAAGAACTAACTGGGAATACTTTCGAGAAATTATAGTCAGCACAATAGATAAACATATACCCCTGAAATCAGATGATGATATAACCACAGCTGTCGAGAGTTTAAACAATTGCATTCAGACTGCTGCCTGGAAAGCTACGCCCAAACACAGAGATATTAAGATCATACCCATGTATCCACAAATAGCAACCGAATTAATACTTAAAAAGAGACAGGCAAGAAAACAGTGGCATACCTCTAGACATCCAGAAGATAAGAAAAAATTTAACAAACTAGCGAAGAAAGTTAAGAACACTCTAGAAGACATTAGGAACATAGAAATAGAGAATCGCTTGCACAGCCTAGATGCCACCTCTGCAACAGATTACTCTTTGTGGAAGACAACTAAATCTTTAAAAAGCCCAATATCTTTCCAATCACCACTTCGACGGGATGATGGCACGTGGGCTAAAAGTGACGCTGAAAAATCAATCTTGTTTGCTCAGCACCTTTCGCGAGTGTTCACGCCGAACTCTGCTGACGGCTCTAGTAAGATACCTGAGGTAACAGAAGCTCTATCGACACCGCATCAGCTTTCACCTCCCATAAAAAAGTTCACGGCAAGTGAAGTTCGCTCCACAATCAAGAATCTTAGCTTGAACAAAGCTCCTGGTTATGACTTAATAACAACTAAAGCCATGAAGGAACTTCCTTCCGTAGCCATTGCCTTACTAACTGCTATATATAACGCTATACTGCGAAGAGAATACATACCTCCTCAGTGGAAAGTGGCTGAAATCATACTTATTCCCAAACCAGGAAAGGCTCCAGAAAACGTGTCCTCCTACCGCCCCATAAGTCTACTACCTGTTGCCTCAAAGATCTTGGAAATTCTCATTCTGAAACGCCTGACTCCACTGCTAGCCAAATCTGATTTAATACCGACCCATCAATTTGGCTTCCGCAAAGGTCACGGCACGATTGAACAAGTCCATCGTTTGGTCCAGATGATTAATAACGCATACGAACACAAAAAATATTGTTCAGCAGCTTTTTTGGACATTTCGCAGGCATTCGATCGTGTATGGCATGAGGGTCTTCTTTATAAAATATTCCAAGCTTTACCTATAAACTACTACCTAATCATTAAGTCATATCTTCAACAACGACACTTCTATGTTAAGCATGGAGACGACAGAACAAATCTCTACGAAATTAAGGCTGGTGTTCCACAGGGCAGCGTAATGGGTCCTGTATTATATCTAATATACACTTATGACTTACCGACTAAAGAAGATGTCCTCGTTGGAACATTTGCTGACGATACTGCTCTCATCGCAATGCATGAGAATCCTGTATCTGCCTCGGAAATGTTACAGCAAAGCTTAAATGATGTCTCAGTGTGGCTGAAAGACTGGAGAATAAAAGCCAACGAAACGAAGTCGGTGCAAGTGACATTTACCCTTAGGCGCGATACTTGTCCACCCGTTCAACTTAACGGAATAACAATTCCTCAGTCAGAAGATGTGCGTTACTTGGGTATTTACTTGGACAGACGTCTTACATGGAAGAAACATATATTCACAAAAAGGAAAGCTCTTAGTGTACAGTTTCGCAAATTGTACTGGCTCTTGGCACGTAACTCTGGCCTTTCACTGAACAACAAACTTCTTTTGTACAAGTCTATCCTCAAACCAATTTGGTCATATGGAGTTGAACTTTGGGGTACCGCAGCTCACTCTAATCTGGAAATTATACAACGTTTCCAGTCAAAAATACTTCGTATCATATCTGGGGCCCCGTGGTTCATTAGCAATTGTCATCTTCACCGTGACTTGTTTATTCCAACTGTTAAAGAGGAAATTCTCAAGAAACTTAAGACATATAAACGCCGTATAAAAAATCACCCCAACGTACTTGTCTGGAACATGATGGAGCCCACTCGCACTTTTAAGCGCATAAAACGGAGAGCTCCTCAAGACCTCCTTCCACCGTAGAATCAGACTCACCATGAACAAAGAAAATATTATATGGGGACGCCACTGGGCGTTTGCCATGCATGCCAACATTAAAACTTTTAACCACCAGCTTAATGCTTAATAAGGCAGATTGCAGGTTTAGAGGAGATTTAAAAAAAAAAAAAAAAAAAAAATTTTAGTTTTTTACGGAGAGGTTAAACTAAGACAAACACTTATTCTTCCAGATCGAGACTTTTTTCTACACATATGACACTCATACATTAACCACTGTATCAAGTTGGTATACAAAAATATGTACTTAATTCATTTATTAGATTCCAGTTTCTAACAAATTTAATATGTAATAAGTTATTTCACATTTCAGGTGCGCAGGCAGACATCGAGTGATGTCCAGCATAGTCCTGGCTGCTCTCAGCATGCTGGCGAAGGAGACTGGTCTCACAGCATTGCTTTTTAATATTGCCTTCGATTTATATCGATCCTGGAGCTCGCTAAGCAGGTATTTACTTTTTACCTTTCTTATGTGTGTTTTTATCTATGTACAGATAATGTAGGTTATTTTTATTTAAATTACTTACTAAATCTTGATTATAATAATATGTAATATTATTACAGCAAGCCAAAATATAGTAACAACGCAGCGCCACAGATCACTAAATAGTAAATACATAGTTAGGTACGCAGCGCGCTTTATTCTATTTACGGCGCCAAAATTAACATTAAACTGTCCGAAATAATTTAAAGTAAATAGGTACCTACCTATACGCATGGACGTATAAAAAAAGACGGACGGAGTATCGCCTAAACATTGAGTGAAGCCTAGTAATGGCGGCGACACATCCATGTGTGTGTGCCAGGTTGATTGCCAGATGCAATAAAATTACCCCACACTTTAGTATTTTTATTTTTCAATTTGTTATACTTTTTATGTGTACTCTAACTATTAGAACCTATGCATGAATACAATTACTATTTAGCTTTGACGAATCAACCACTGGACGCGAAACCAAAGGAAAATGTATGAAAACTTGTTCAACCAATATTGGGGGGAGGAGAGGTAATGTCTTCTTAATAATTATTAAAATAAATAAAATAAAATAAATAAAATGTCAGTTTATAACCAAACAAATAGGAAACATGCTTCATACGATTTCAGTATACATACACTTGAAATTTTCAAATTAACTGTCTTATAACAGATGTCGTAGACAGTATTAATTGGCTGTGATATTTTTTTTAAATATGGTTGTTATGTAAGGGTTAGCATAGTATACATGTTTTAGTGAGAAGAAAATGCAAAAACAAATTTGCATTTTGTATGAAATTATTTTATCGTAATTTTAAAATTAATTAACTTTACATCAACTCCCCGACTTTTGGGAGAATGAAATTTTGAAATAATGGCAACACTATGGCAACAGCTGTCCTGATGACAATGGCGGCTGTATTTTTTTCTATAAATTTTGCCGTAATAATTTTGTCATTAAAACATAAAAGAAATAACTTGCTTCCCTGTGGAATGTAATCCCCTGTGTTTTGTTATTTAAAATTGTACTGTTGCGACACCATTTAACCACGCAAGAAGGCATTTTGAATAATTTTTGTGAAACAGTGACGCAGTTAATCAGTCGGTAGTTCACGACGTAATGGCGGCCGACTAGCTTACTATGGTGAGAGTGTGTGCATGTTCATTGTCTTTACACGATCGCTAGCTTACTACGGTGGCTTCACGTTGTTTGTTCGTAAAACGGCGTCCGTCTTTTTTTATACGTCCATGCCTATACGATATATTTTTTTTTAATAAATTAATGTTTGCTTATTTTATAACTAGTAAAACAAAACAAATTTAATTTAAAATAACGAAATAGTATTTGAAAAGGTAAAAACACATAAGCCGCACTGAAAAACGAAGGAACGTGAACATTCTATATTTAAAAACAGCGCGGGTGCGCCAAAATCTTAAATTGAAAATTAATCTGTAACATTAATTAATTGTGATGATTAAATTGAATTCGATATTTTTTACAATAATCAGTACATATAATTTTACTTTTAATCTTTATTAAAATTATATTATTATTATAATTTTGTTAAATCATGGACCTATTGCCATATGGCCTAGAAAAAAAACAAATCGAATTCTAGAACATATTATTTTGAATCATGTTACGCATACGTGATATAAATTCCAATAATTGTTTTCATTGGAAAAAATAATAAAATATTGTTGTTTCCTTTTGCACGGGTTTATTTTATTTACTTATAGCATATACTTTTTACACCAAACATACAATAACAAGGTAAGATTAAAATCTTTCCTTTCGACGTAAAGAAGATGTTATAATATTGTATTTGTGGTTTATTTTTCCTAAGTTACAGTCACAGATCACAGAAACTAAAGGGAGATATGGTTAGGGGGCGGGGCCGGTGTCGCAGCAATATGTACAAAAAGAGAACAAACTGTAGCGGTGCTGTATACGTACGTCACTTACAATCTAGTGTGCGAACGAATAGTCGCTCTCATATTTTTGTGTGATGACACGCACACAACGCGAAGTATTGTTTTGATTTTGTTTACTGCAGTTGTGTGCGTAAATTTTTTATGAGACACGGTTTCGTACTCAGCGCAAGCGATTGGCATCTCTCTAGATCTCTATGGTTACAGTATATTCTAAATTTTTCCAGGTCCCCGGTACGTTGGCGATGGAAAGGGGACAATGTTTGCAACAGAGTCAGTCGAGGTCTTGCAGCTTTGATCATTTTAGCTGCAGCAAGGCTGACTCTCTTACAGGGATCTTTACCAGCGTTTTCACCACAGGACAATCCCCCTGCTTTTCATCCTTCGTTTAGCGTGAGGTAATTATTATGCACCTATACTAAATTGTTTTCTATCATTATATAAGTGTATGTGTTCCTTGTGTGTGTGTTTATCACAAGTCCTAAACGGCTGAACCGATTTTAAAGAAATTTTTTCTTCAGATTGAAGAATGGTTTAAAATTAAATTCGAACGTAAGCGAAGCTAAAAAAGAAGCTATAATAATTATAAGATTTACTTTTAATTTGTGACGACCGAAGCTATGAACCGAATGGACAAAATTTGTAACGACTAGTGATAGCTAATACTTACATCTGAATATAATATTATTTTCTTAAGTAATATGTTTAGACACCATGTAAATTATGACAGGATTATTCTTTGCATTTTACTTAGAACGAACATATTCACTACTTTACCTACTATAATATAATGATAATGCTGTTATATTTGTATTGCTTTGACGGTGCTGTA